>WHYT01015837.1:473010-484076 GCA_009806455.1 Tetrax tetrax
GTCCTATCACAACAGGCCCTACTGAACAGCCTGTCCCCATCCTTCCTGTAGGCCCCCTTGAGGTACTGGAAGACCACTATCAGGTCTCCCCGGAGCCTCCTCTTCTCCAGGCTGAACAGCCCCAACTCTCTCAGCCTGTCCTCGTAGGAGAGGTGCTCCAGCCCTCTGATCATCTTCGTGGCTCCTCCTCTGATTATCCTCTGGTTAACTGTGGTATCAACTGCTTTGCTACTTCACACTATGACTCTCTGTCTGTAAAGAACAATGTCATAATTGGCTGTATTTTATTTGTTCTGTTTCTGCTTTACTCCATAATTTGAAGCATATCTTCCAAATTCCCAAGCTTAGGGTAATTGATGCCACTGTGAATTTGAGCGCATTTGCTTGCGTTTTGCACCTTTGTGCAGAGCAATTGAGTTCTTCCACCCTTTTAAGCATGTTGAAGACCACTGTGAATTTGAGGGCATTTGCTTGCGTTTTGCACCTTCATGCAGAACAAAGTAAATCTACAGAATAACAGAAATATGTGAGACATTTCAGATCCTGTTTCTATGTCCTCAGTTACTAGGCACTTCAATTCCTATACCTCTAGGAACAACCACTGCCTTAACAATTTTCTTCTTATGTACCACTTGTCTCTGCACTATACAGTACTAAGACAGTGAAGATCATATTGCCAGAGTTTTGACCCAGCACAGACAAGACTCACTGGAAGAGTATGTTGGGATGTTCCTGAGGGATGTTATTTTGGAACTTGCAAGGTCTTAGAATAGCAATCATTTTTATATTCTTGACAGAGTAATGCTCTTCAAATTACTTAAGTGGAAGAGACTCTTTCTCTTCAGGTCTTATGATAGCAGGACTTGGATTCTATTCCCACATTCACTTCCAAACAGTGACCCATTCTTAGTTGCATGGAGAGAGAATTTCCCATCTTGAAAAACAGGCTGTGTTACAGATTGGAGTCTGATGGTTAGGCTGCATTTGGAATGGACCACGCTTTTCCAGCATTTATTGAGACTTCATAGTGATTACTGTCATAGGGCAGCTCAAGCCTCTTTGCAAAACAGTGCTGAATTGTACAAAAGGCATCAATAGAGAAAAAAAAATAGGAGTTTTTTTTTGCTGCTTCAGCCCCAGTGTGTAACTGTATGTCATGATTCAATTGCATGTTTCAGATACCATTCTTAAAATGTTGTCCGGAGTAGTCAGCTTTAACTGCATACATAGCTGAAAATGCCCAGCCGGTTTCAAGATATAAGGCTATTTTTAAAAAATGAATAGTCAAACACAGGGTGAATATGTGTTACAGTGAAAGTAAAGCACCAATGGGAGACTGGATTTTGTGGAGAAGAATCATTTAAAAGGACACTTAAGACAAAATACAACCTTGCTGTAAATTTATTGGCACCAATGGCATTTACATAGCCTATGCACAGATGGATCTGGTTTGGAGACTTGTAGCTACTATCTAACCAACAAGTTTAATGGGATATCAGGAGAAGCAGGATTCTGTTCTTATACACTAGGTAGGCAAATGGCGTTAACAGAGACATTTTATACTTCGTTTTTATTCACTCTGTAACTGTGTCAATAAATTGAAAATCAATTAATAATATAGTCAGTGAACTTTGTGAGATTTCTTACTCTAGAATATCTTTGTCCAGCTCTATTGGAGAACTTCATAGGTAACATGGTAATGTTTCCATGCAATCCACTTATCAATAGTTCTAAGACAGGATCAGAGATTCTGGCAAAGGTTAACCATATTAGAAGATACTCCATAAGTAAAACATAAGCAAAACATAAATGTACTAGGAGATTCTCCATGAGCAAAAAGACTGGAAGGATTCCAGAAGACTAAAATATTTCTAATGATGCACAGGGAGACTTCTGTATAGAGGCCGAGGTACAGAACATAAGGGAGGAGTTTGAAGGCTTCTGTGTAATTTTTACTCTTTTCAGAGGGAACATACAATAACTGCCATCAATATGCTAGCCAGAAAAGGGTAAATAAAGCTTGTAATGTCTTTGACCACCTACTTGTTTGTGTAGGCATCAATTCTACATCCAATCATCCTTTGTCCTTGAAGTTTTCTCAAGGCAGAGTGGTTTTGATTGAAAAAGAATGTACCCTGGTGGGCTATATGGAATCCTTTAACATCCCACTCTTAAACCCCAAACCTTGGTCTTATTAAAATTGTTAGCACATCTGGTAGAGTGAGAGAGACAGAGAATGCCCCAGAACTGTGATAAGGCGCCACATGAATACTGTTTCCAAACTTTTTAATCTTTCCCAGCACATACAAAAGAAGCAGCTGGCAAAGAGTAAGGGTTGAAATGGAATCTGGTTGTTAGTCATCTGGGATCTCCTCCAACTTCTACTAAAACAGTATTTCCACTGAGTTTGTATATGATCTGCTTTCAAGTCCCATGCAGTGAATCCTAGCCAATTCAGCTCTTAAGGGTTGTCCTGACTCAAATGCTAACTATCTGCATTCAAATGAAGGCTCTTCCTACTTAGGAACAGATCTTATTCTGTGTCTGTTGCATAAGAAATGTCATCTATTGCCATTTCAAGTGGGAGAATCAATAAACAATATGGCTTCCCACACAGCAGCCTCCCCTAGCAATGCCTATGTTGTCCTCTCTGTCTTCAGTCTTTTCACATTTGTAACTAAACACTTTCAAATGGGAATATTTTCCTATGGGCAGCAGAATTAAGAGTCTAATCCTAAGAGCCCCTAATGATTCCATGATGAATACTTCTTGAACAAGGGTTTAGAGAAAGATTATGCGTGCAGGCATGCAGTTCTGAAAAATCCATGGCTCACATATAATCCACAATACATGATCCAGAAAAAGCCACAAAAAGACTGAAGCAAGAGCAAGAGGTGTGAACTGTCCCAATTATCTGTACAGAGTCTGCGTGCCAGTATTACAAAGTTCTACATGACTTACTGTGTCCCACTAAGTTGATACTGAGAGCAGGCACAGCTTGCAGTAGAAGGCGGTGTGTGCCTCACTTTCAGGAAAAAAAAGCAGTAGTTCTGCTGAGATCAGTGAACCTCTTGTCGGTGCTAGGCACATCATTTAGGAATGTCTGGAAAGACCTTTGATCCTTGGGCTGAAGAAACTGAAAGAGCAAAGTGGTGGTTGCAAGGATGCTACCCCTGTGCTCCTGCAGCACGTCCCTTTGGGTGAGGGCTGATGATGATTTGTTGAGGCACATCGTGGAAGCCTGAGCTACCATGACCTGTGCTGTGCTTGTTTTCTGAGGTAAACAGGAAATCTCAGACCTTAGTAATGTCAATTCTGAACTTCTCACCAGGGCTAAATTCCATTTGAAGGGAAAAGAGCAGCAGGAATGATGTCTGTGTTTAGTTATCTCATATCTTGTCTTACATTGTCCTCTTATGAGTGTGCCGGAAGGCCAAAAGGAGACCTCTGATTGTCGTGTAAGAGCTGCATAACAGGCTTTTCCAGTTGTTGATATGGCATGTGGAAGACTGAGTGAGCTGTGTTCCTCTTCTACCTAATTCAGAGTGACTTGAGAGGAAAACTTTTGCTCTGAATTAGCAGGGACTTGAACCTATGCCTCTCTTCCTTCCCAAATGAGTTCTGAATCCAAAAATCTTACCTGCAAAAATGCTAAGCTGGATCTGGATTTCAACCTCCAGTTTTTTTTCTTAATCTTCTTACTGGCAAATTGTACCAATGCATTTGGAATGCCATACCCATCTACAGATTCAATTGTTGAAACATATTTAAATACCAAAACTTTTACTAATCTCTGTCAGAGACAATCTGACAGAGAACAGCAGAACAATCTCACTGTTTTTGTTTTCCTTGAGCTTTCACAGGCAACTCTTGCCTCTTTCCAGGGTCCATCTTCCACTTCTTGGAATAGGAAGTTGTGTTGTCACCCATATGTCTTAATCACTATGCTTGCTTTGAAGTGCTGGAAAAATACGAACATGGGTATGCAATTTAAAACTGACATCCTGAGAGCTCTCTCGCCAAAGTGTTTGTACCTTAAACTGTTCCACCTAACCTGAGTTGAAGAAAAAAAATGAGTTGTTAAGCATAGTATATGACCCTCTCTATCAGAGGCTCTCAAGACCCAAAGCTCAGTGCTGGCTCTGGGGCAGCACTAGGAATGTTCCAGTATGGCTGCCTGATTCAGCCTCTACTCTAATTTTTGAAGTTGTGGCACCTTGTATTCTGTCTAAATTAAAATGATATATATAATTCAACTTCAAAAGTTGTCTCAGAAACTGTCTCCCCTTTGTGACAATAACGCTCAGTCCCACTCATTTCTTTGCTCCACAAAGTGCTGTCAAACATGTCCAGTCATCCAGCGCTCACTGCAGCAAAACTGTTCATCTTTCAAAGGCAGCATTCTCAAAACTCTTTATAAACCTCACTGGCAGACACCTCATGCTACCCTCTGCAAGGGAAATGAGTAACATTCCTCTAGTCACACAGGGGGATGCTGAAGGAAAGCGAGGCAATACAATTTGCCCACTGTCACACAGCAAGCTTGTCTGTAGCATGAAGCTCCTACCTTTCTAACACCTCAGTCCTGGTTTCTAAGCAATAGCCCAAGCTTCCTCTCTATTCAGCAGCTCAAACTACTGCAGGTACTTAACACCATATTTAACAGAAGCCAAAAGAATTCATTTCACAGGAGAGGAAGAAACCAGCACAAAGAATTCAACAAACCGGGGTGTGAATAACATGTGTACAGATTAAGAGACAAAAGCAATCTATGCCAAGACAACCGAGTGCAAGTCACTTCTGCCCAGTAGCTCACCTGGCCAGGTGCTCCCCTAAAGGTCACTGTAAGTTCCTTTACTGGGTAGCAGCCCCAGGGAACAGAACTGGGCACCTCTCCTTGGAAAGAATGGCATCTGAATCCTGGTGCTCTTCTACATAGCCTGAACTGTGAGTCAGAAGAGTACGTCTGTCTCAGAAGTACTATGCTGTGCCTATCTAAATTAAGTATTATCCTTGCTCTGACAGGGCTGCAGATGCTATGTAAACTGTCACTGGAATAGCAAGTGAACTCACATAAGCAGAAAAAAGCCTTGAACATGAGCAGTATAAACCTGGCCCTTCCAGGCTGAGAAAACCAATGCATTCATTACAAGTAGCAAACACATTACAAAATGAACTGGAATTAAATGGTTCACATTACTAATAAACCACAGGAAAAGGAATGAAACTGACTTATACTGGTCAGTTGTTACTAATAGGCTAGCTTTACAGGTATTTTAACCAGTCTTCTCCTCTCCAGAAGAGAACATATAGCCTCAATAACACAGTGAGAACCTCCAGTTATTTGTCAGTAGACCAAATAAGCAACATCTTACTGTTGAAATCACCACTAAAGCTCACTAAAGCAATGTACAAATGGGCACAGCAGCATCTGGCTAAACATCTGCTTGCATGTTGAGAGCAGAGAAATGGAGCCCCTGATGTCTTCTTAGAGAGAAAGAACCCTCTCCTGCTTGAGCTAAAAGAGGATCTCTCTGAGAATGCGTAAGTGTCATTTGGATTACTTCCTCCAGTCTCCAGGCTTACTTAAACCAAACGCTCTCCATCTCTCCTACTACACTGCAAAAAGCAGATGCACCTATGCACAAATAGAACTAGAGATACAGAATATGTCTAGAACTTGGGTCTATTTCATGGGATCATTATAAATGTTAACTTTCCCCAAGCCACACATTAACAATATATTTGAGTCCTCACATCTTGCCTGCTTCCATTCAGGCAGAAGGTATATCAGGAGGTGGTAAGTGCAGTATAAGCAAGATAATTAATTTGGGTTGATATAATAAAATAATGAGACTGAAAAGTTGCAACATGCCCTAACAGGCAACAATAAATCTCTTTTACTAACTGATTGTCACTAAAAGCTACTGCAAGTAAAGGAAAAAATAAAATGGTGAGCCAACAAACTGTAAGCCTCAGCCAGCCAACAGGAACAAATACCAACAAACTTTCATACAATCACTGGAGACATTCTCTCCTTATCAAACAATGCAGACATCAAAATGCAGCCCCCACATAATGAGGTTTATTCCCTTCTGTGATTGATCCCACCACATATTCCTTTATGTGGAATTTCCAGTAGGAGGAAAGAACACGAAAGCAACGGGCCATACAATGCACACAGAGTGGAAAGCAGCCTTTTTCTCCCTTCCATGTTGCTCTAGCATTTTGTCTTGTCATTGGTTTTAGGTTCAAGAGGGTTGCTAGCCTTTGCAGATTCCCACAGGCATGAGTTCTTCTGCTGAGCCTACCAGAAGGAAGGCCATCTTTCTAGAACTGTGCTTAGTCATATGGAATAGCTAGAAGTTTTCATCACAACTTATGTCATCACTCCTGAACACCACATCACTGCTGTGCAGGCTCCCTCCTCCTGCAGACTAATCTTGCTGCTTGGCGTCAGTAGAAGAGCTTTCAGAGTTGAGGAGTACTGGCACACTTGAAATTTCAGCTAATCCCCTTCCAAAAGGCATTGTTGCTATTCTTAGAATAATGAGTAGGAAGTTTCCTTGCTCTGTTAATGGGTACAATTAGAGGCAAAATTTTTGAGTTGGTTTCTGACAGCTTGCTCCAAAGATCCCATGACCTATATCACTTCTAGTTGAAGCAAAAGAAGTCAAAGCATTCAAGTTTTTGTCTGAATGACAATTCATTAAACAACAACTGGTCAAAAATTACTAGAGTCCAAACATTCTTCCGACAAGAAGTGCTTTTTGGCCCAGAAGGAACACTTAAAAATTTTTAAATGTTGGTTAACTTTTTGTAACAATCTTCCAATGGAAAATCTAGGAAGAAAAACCAGTTTGCTGTTTCTTAAGCATCACATTTTATTGAAAGATACAGGTTCTCATGAGACCGTATCATATATTGAAAATGTGTGGGTGGCTTCTTAGCCAGTTTTAGTGTTCATAAATATTCTCAAACGGTGCCAGAGAGAGATTACAAGAACTCCTTATGCTTGTGCTCAATGGAAAGAGCTTCTGAATTCTAACTAATCTCTGTTATTCCTTAATATGGAGAACCTATCCTCTTGGAGACTAGCCACTGGATGCTGTTATTCTGGTAGCACAATTCCATCATCATGGACTAAGTGTAGTGTTTTCTCCCTCATTTAGCAGCATGATCCATCCTGGTTTAGGGCGGCTGAACTTCACCTGAGAAGTAAAGTTTACCTCCCTGTAAAATGGTGTTAGTACAGTTCAAAACTACCTGTGAAGACATGCTCGCCTCCTCTCCCCCACCCACCCCATGTACTGGTATTATGATGTCTGCTTTCACACTGTAGCTGTGAGAAAGACATGCAATGCTATTCATTGATCTAGGACTACCATGTGCTCTTCCTTATGCAATAGTGGTGACCATGGATACTTATGTGATTGCATTTGTATTAGGGAGGTGAAAATATTAGATACCTGATTGCTGGGGAAGATATGAAAGAGATAAAAATTAATATCTTGATGCTCAACTTAAATGTCTTGAGTCCCCAACCCATGTGAGGGGCATAGCTGGGCAAAGAAGACAGTGAATATACTTTACTCTCTGTGGTACTACTAATATCTTTTGCAAAATTAAGGTAGAGCAGCTGTTTGGAATAAGAACAATAAGTAACTTTTAAAAATACTTCCATTAAACCCCTAAGTGCTTTATAAGGGGAGTAGCAGGGAGAGAGAAACAAGAGTGCCATTGATGTCTAGCCATCTCTTAGGTGGGATTTGGCAGTCATTAAGCTGCAGAGCTGTGTAAGGAGGAACTTTGAGCCAGGGATATCTAAACAAATCCTTTCTCTTGCAAAATATACTAGAATATTCAAGTCTGCCTAGAAGGATCTAACTGTTCCTTTTCCATGAGTGTTAATGTAAACCAAGCATTTGAAATCTCTTGGTGACTTTGGAAGAGTCGGTCTTTTTAACTCATTCAGAGCAGATGGGAATGCTGCCATTCAGATTTCAAATCTGAGATTTGCTGCTCCACCGTGAGCTCCTGAGAAGCCAGTTTCTTTGTCTTTGAACCGAACCCATTTTGAAAATCAATGCTCAGATCACTAAGCCATTTTGGATAGGAACTAAGAGCTGTCCCACTTGACTGTAGATTGCAGGTAAGCTGAAGATCCCACATATGACTGCGGTATGTCCTCAGAAACTAGCATTTCTTGAAAGATGACTTGTTTCCTTAAGCTTATTCTGCTGTCCTAGAGCAAGTACAGGCTGGATTATGTGAGTTCCCACAAGAGTATGTCATTTTACTGCTTTTAGACTCTCTGTAAGCTTCTATGAATCTATGTGATTCTTTATCACTTTGCACTAGTCTTTCTGCACTTATGACTAAATTGTTGCAGTTGATTGGATTACAAAAAGGGAAATTACCCTTTCACTTCTGTTTTCTAGCTTGTTTCCTCTCCCTAGTAGAAATTGCAGAATGAGGAGCCTTTATATAAGAAAAAAATGTGAAAATACTGAGACAGGCACAAATTGAGGCTCATCTAGTTCAAGACTAGCAGTTAGAACTGTTTTAGAAATAAGACTGGGCATTGCTTGTGTTGTATTCTTGCCACTTGCAAGGGTATGTTTCTCTCCTTGAAAAAGAATCAGAGTGAAATCCTTGTGTTTAGGATGACAACATTCATAGAGAAGTCAGATTCAGGGTGACTCCAAAGCAGACAGACTGACAAGTTTTCGCTGCAGCTGCTAGACCTCCTTCACCAAGTTGAAAAAGTCTTTTTAGCAACGCTCAGTGGCCTACAGCTACACTTCCTCAGGCTGCACTCATGTCAACTATTATGAGCTAAGTGAGTCAGTCTGGGTGTGCAGTTGGATTGAAGACTTACAATAAAAACTGAAGGGGGTGCTGCAGTAAGTGGTAGTGAAACTTCTGAGTCATCACTGCACCGGTTCCATGGTGTGGTGCTATAGAATAGGATCATAGAATCATAGCACATACAGCATGCTATAATATTCAGTGTCCCTAGCAAGATGTAACGCTGAAGTCACTTGAACTCCTACTAAGATTAAATGGATTTGTTGTCGCTGTTGTTGTTCTCTGCTTGCACGTGTAAACTTGGAGTCTTCTGTCAAACTCCATTTGGTTAACAGAAATCACTGGGGCTATGGTCATATGCACCAGTTAACGGCCTGGTCTCAGTTGGTTAGCCTAATGACTGCACAACAGATTTTGTGGAAGAAATGGCAATTCTGATCACAGGAGACTGCTGCCTTCTGTCCCAGAGGCAGCTGTGTCTCAGCAGCAGGTAACCGTCAGTCTGAGTGCTCAGAAAGAAGAAGGGTTCTGTCAATGGAAATTAATTTTCTTCTGTCTTAGAAACAAAGTACAATGTCCCTCAGGGCAAGAAGGGAGTTCCAGTCTGCAGCCATTATTGGATGGTACTGTTTCCAGTTACATATCCTCTGAACACTTAATTCACAAATTCTTTTTTTGTAAGGGGAATAATGCTTCTGAAAAGCCTTGTAAAGACTAGGTATGGAGGGAGAGAATTTCTTAACTGCTTCAGCTAGTGCTTCAGTGCAGAGTCTGAATGCCAAGAACCATTCTAAAGTTCATGCAACTGTCGGATACTAACAGAAATTTAATTGCACTGCTGTGTTTTGCACCTGTGAAGGGTATACCAAAGCCTCAAGCAGACCATAGAACTGGGATCATAGAGTAGAAGTGGAATCCACTGGAATGGTAATGGGCACCTTGAGAGCATGCTTGGAATAGAAGGTATTGCATGGCTGTGGCAAAGGGATGCTCTGTGGATGACTTGTGGGGCTGGAGACTGCTGACGGCCATGCACAGAAGGGAAGTGCATGCCAGACTTTCCTTAGGAAAATTAAATAGCAAAGAGACTAACAGATGAGCTGAACTTTCAAACATGTGTACAGTTCTGCATTACACTAATTCTTGAAATCTGACTGGAAATTAATGACGGCTAGTTGGAATGGGTAAGATATTAGAAGCTGGCAGGATATTCTTCAATATCGTTTACTCAACAGTTCAGCATCTTAGCCTTACATTTTCCTTCACAATGCTTAAAATGGGAAAGACATTTTTTTGGCTCGTTCCCTAGCACCCTATTCTCCATAGCCCAGTGCTGAACTCTTAAACCTCTGAAAGTATGTCCGTAACTAGACTAACTCCTCAACTTTTAGAAGCTAAAATACAGATGAGGGCAGGAGGTGCTAATGGGACGCTAGCAAGCAGAGGAGTGATGGGAGTTTTGAACCTCTATAGGGTTTAAGGTTTTATCCCTTATGTGGTATCTGAAGTTTTGTAGTCTCTATGTAGACATGAAACATGCAGGCCATCTTAGTCCAACACAAGTTGGTCTTTTCATGTGCTAAGTGCTCTGAACAAAATTCCGTGAATGCCTAGAAACAGATTTAGGCTCCTTAATTGTGGGCTCCTGAGGTGTTATGATTGGGGTCAGAGGAGTTTAATTATGTGTATGTAAGTCTGTACCACTCTCATTTTTTCTCTGGGAGATTCTAAAGCCAAAGCATTTGTCATATTCTTTCATGCTGTTCCACAGTCTATCATTATTTTCCAATCATCCCTCTCTCCTGTGGACAGAATGGCTTGCATTCTAGGGTCATTGAGTTCCACTTACCACACCTTACCTCTACAGTAATTACGACTTGTGTAGTATTCTTCATTTCCTTTGCTCTCTTTCTGAAACATTTTCTATTTCCGGCTTTTGTTATTTTGCTCTTTTGATAGAGGCTGCAAGTTTTTTGGAAAGTGTTTTGCTGCCTTGCACAGTGCACATAAAATAAAAATGCTGTGGATTTTTGTTACTAGGTATCTGCTGCATGACTGCTTTTGTCTGGAAGGAACTAGAATCAGTGACTTTGTAACAGCTGGTATTGAGAGCTCCAATTGTCAGGATGAAATTAGGAGTGCCTGCACTTCATTCCCCTTCCTCAGTCTTTCTCTTGCTTGTAACGTCTCAGGAAGACTGTGGCAGCCTCAGCATCTCAAACAGCTCAGGATGGCTCTTACATTTATTGTTTGGC
>WHYT01015837.1:513680-523990 GCA_009806455.1 Tetrax tetrax
ATGCTTAGAGGTGTACTAGAGGATTAGATTCTCCTAGATTCCCCTTCCCTTTGTAACTTCTCTCCACTGCTGTCCACTCTTCCATCAGCTTGTATCTCTCTGCACAGACAACCTCTGCAGAAGCCAGAAGTATGGTATACCCTGTCTTATGATTGCTGCAGAGGCTTTGGAGAGCATGCAGATGTTCACACTGCTGGGATGTAGTCCTGAGGCAACAGTCCAGCCATGCTTCCGGCCTTGGGATTTGAAGAGTAGGTTAATACAGACTTAAAACCCGCTTGAAGGTTGCCATTAGCAGAGAATAGATGCCTCACATCGTCTTCTTCCCCTTTTCCCCTGTCACCAATATTTCCTTTCTTCTGCCTACCTGTAAAACAACTTGCTGAAAGCAAATAGAGTTTGGCAGAAGTCTGATCCCTCCCTTAAAAATGAGTAGATTCTTTCTTCCACCCTTGGGAGGCTAAATACTTTTAAATGTCTAAGAATGAAACTGTTTGCCAACACTTTTCATCCATCAAGGATACAATCTGGTATTCCCTATCTGCTTGACTGTGTAAGAGCTATGGTAAATGAGGTGATAAAGGTGGTATAATAGTTTCAGTCAGAAAATGTCTAGTGAAGTCAATATTTACGTATTTAGCTTGACAAAGATGAGAAACTCACTCCTTTCTTGGCAGAAACAAGGGACTAGCAGTGGATGTTGCTGCAGCTAACATGGAGATCAGTATTTTCCCAAATGAGTAATAAAGAATTCTTGGGGGAAACATTACAGCAGTTGGCTGTGCCATCCCAAATGATTGTCATGGCAAGTATGCATAGACTCTAATAAGCTAATAGCTAACTCAAACTAACTAGCTCCAGCAGTGGGACAGAAGTCAGTTCAAGAAGATCTGTAACATCAGAAGTTATATACGAGTCTCTTCAAATTCAAAGCCACTTAGTTAAGTCAGTTCAGCCACTCAGATTTACAGTTAAGTGGTAACAGAATCTAGACTTACCTAGATTGTAAAATAGTGCACATTACCAATGAGAGCCATGTAGTCTATCTACATCAGGAGTTTGACTGGATATAGATTTATTGGCACAAAACATTATAGAAGAAAACTGCTTGAAGAGATGTCTTTGGCATGAGAACCAGAGAATGATCAGAGAAAAGGGAGAAGATTCCTTAGATTGTTTGCTAGTTCAGATGAAGGTTAGTGGTCCAGTGTGCACGGACATCAGCATGGGCCCTCAGGACAAACCCAGATATTTATTTACTATGGTGAAGGGGACCATGTGAGGAGGCCCTAAGCAGACACTGGCAATTTACTAGTGTTCTACTGGGAACGGGTTTGCAAATTAAAAACCAGCAAATGAAAGACAAGGACATTTGTGAGAAATCTAAACTGACTGCAGGGCTGAAACTTTTCCTGGAACAGCCCAACAGAGGCAGAAACAGTATTCCTCATAGAGGGGTAAAAGCAAGGAAAGACAGATCTGAGCTTGGTTCTATAACTGAAGTAGAAAGAAAGGTAATAATCTCTATAAGTCTAGAAAGGTATTCTCTCTTTTGGAAAACACTATCATGTATAAAGTCCATTAAGAACTTCAGGGCCAAAACCACACTGCTCCGGGAGGCAGGATGTTCCATGGAGGCAGTGTCCACCCAGGCACAGCAACACCAAGATCCTGGACACTGAGGCTGAAAGAGGTGCTGTCAGAGCAACTCTCCAACTGGAGCAGGATAGTGTGAACCACTCTGGAGGACTGCTGGAAATCAACATCACAGAAACAAAGAGATTGACAGCCAGGTCCTGAATTTTAATAGAAAGGTCAGAATTTGAACAAATATCCAAAGTACAGTAAAACCTGAAGAAAATCCCAAGCCTCCTTAAGATCTATAATAATTTCAGTGTCAATTTTCTGCTGCTCTTGAGAATGACATAGATGCTTCAGTGTGTTTCAGCAAATATAAATTAACCTCTCTAGTAGTAACTGTCTCAGCACCAGCCCATGCCCATGCAAATGTTGGCAGGTGGATTAAGATGATCCACCAACTTCATACAAAGCCAAGAGGAAAAACAGACTCCCTTTTGCCAATGGTAAACCTCTACCTAGGTGCACCCTGAATTCCTACAGTAATTTCCCAATTCTTTATAACTTCCATATTCAAAGACTTTTAAGAGGCTATTACACACAGAATATCAGCTCCAAGAGAGGGTCACAGATTACCTGTAGACTCCTAAGCAAAATGATGTTTTCTGTAAGCTATAATCATATAGATATCCTCCAAGGCATGTCTCTTTATTACCTGAGTTCCTAAGCAAAATATGTTTTCTGTAACCATATAATCTTTTCCTTTTTCCTCCTATGCATGTCTCTCTCTTTCTTTGTGTGGGTGTGTGTGTCTATGTTGGTTCCTACTTTGTAACTGCAGATCCCACTGTGAGCTTCAACCAAGTCTGAGTGAGTAACAGTGATCTCAGAGATACTAACCTCTTATGAGTTCCTTGAAAATGGCTGGTGGGGTGTAACAGAGAGAATTTTGTAGGTTCTCCACTGAGGGAAAGGCTGCCAAGTGAGCAGAAGCCATTACTCCACACAGAAGTCTCCATGTTGGAGAGAGATGTTACAAAAGCCTCAACACCAGGAGAAGCTTAGATCAGAACTCACATCTCGTTAGGCATCAGAAAATGTAATCGTGACACAAATCTTCTGCAAGCCAAGCTTCATTAGCTCTGCAGCTCACAGGCCCCCTTGTTTTCAGCTAGAAGAGGGCAGGAAGGATAAGGTTTGCCATTTTTAATTTCTTATTCAAAATCACTTCAATTTCACCAAAATGCCCCCTCTTAGATGCAACTAATCATGGAAAATATTGATCCTCTTCTGTCCCTCTCAGAAAGTGCAACTTCAGAACACATGGAAATAACAGCTGATCAATAAGCATAATCTTAGCAAAAGCAAAATCTCAGCAAAAGCAATAAAAATAATACCTGTGTGAGAAGCAGACTGAGAGTGCATGCATAGGGTAGAGAAAAGAAAAAACACTATTAAACAGAGCAAATGTATCTTTATAACCCTGCAGCAACAAAACTGCTACCACCTTATATTAAAATACCATGAGAAAACATTAAAACCTATTTTACGAAGAATCAGAATGTGCTTAGTGGTTTTTCCATTGTTCACTGTTATTTCTGTGATGAGTTGCTATCCACTGCTATTGTCAACACTCATTTACACTAGTGGATGTATGTGTATTTGTGTGTGAGAACAGATACACAAAATCTGGTACAGATCCTGAGGTGATGTAAATTGTCGCAGCTGTACTGACTTCAGTAAAGATACACTGTTGTCCTCCAGCAGATAATTTGCTTTTCTGTATGTAAAAAGAGAGAAACTAGGTGCTATTTCAACTTTGCTCTTAGACACTTGCTGTAGACAAATGCTCATGCATATACATTTGCTCTTCTGTGTGCAAATACACATATTGCCTTGCAGTACACATTGCGAGTAATGACAGGAGCTTTATGCTGCTTCCTAGGCTGAAATTTATAAAAAGGATCATTCCTGATCTATCTGCCCACTCTTATCTGTCACAATAGATCTCCAAATGCTTTGCTACAGATCTTAAAATACACAGAGATGAAAGGGACTGTCCAGTATCACAAGCCTGTTAAAAATATATTTAGGAGGAATTAAACTTTGATTTAAGACTGTCAGTCCAATGCTCTAACTAAGAGATCTTAAACAGAGCCATTGGGCAGAACAAATCCAACAGTCAAGACTTTCATTTTCTCACCTACAGCTTACCTAACTGAAATGGCAAACTCCAGAGTAGATTAATACAACAGTGTTACTAGTTTGTTTCAAGATACATCTCTTTGAGGGAAAAATGTATATATACATTTTTAAAAATGTACGAAAAAGAAAAGGAAAATGGTCACATTTCAGGCTCTGCCTTCACAAATGACACTTTTCTTTTTTCCTTATTTGTTCTTACATGGTTCCATGGAATGTGGACAAAGTAGCAACCACAGGCTACAGGTGATTTTATAACAATTGAAATATTTTCCGTCTGTTAAACAGAGGAATATTTCTAGCTTTCGATAATGTTTTCCTAAGGGAGAAACAACAAAAGGTTTCATAACTGAGAACGGAAAAAGATAAATAAACCACTGCTGAACTAGGAAAGAAAGGAGAAAACAAGCAACCTAACAAGGCATTTATAGGGAAAATAACAGGAAAGCAGATTAATAAATACTATGTACACAAAGATTAAGGTAGAGAGACAGTAGCTCTTTTTTACTGTTTCTACTTGTATTCCAAGGCAAAAGGGGAAAAAAAAATAAAACTGGGAAATTTCTACAATCTAATACATATGTTTGTGTAGAGGTATTTTTGCTTGCAGAAGTGTATTTCATTTTATCTCATGAACACTTTTTTTTGAATGAGTAGGTAGAAGCCATAATTAATAGAAGAGCAGACTTCTTGCTGACAGGCACCATCTAAGGACTAGAAGAGCCTCCGAAGGTTAGATTTCTCTGGCTTACTCTAACTAAAAGTGCAAATAATTTCAAGTATGGTTTAGGTGGGAATGTGTACAGTCTGTGCCTCATATAAGTAGCCATTTGCTGCATGCATAAACTGTATGAGCTATGCCTAAATTGTATACTCCCATGTGCGCATCATTTTATGAAGGACATGGAAGTATCAGTTGCTTGTTGCAATCTCAGAACAACAGATGTCCTTCCACACTGTACGTGCTGCAAAGAATGGGACAAGCCAGCCCAAGAGTCACCTGGCACTGAGTCCCTGGCAGAAATTCTCAAGGGTGTTGCTAATACCTATTCATTTGTGACATTTTTCCATTTATACCCCTTCCAAACAGCCACGTGTTAATTATTTTGAATGCTAACAGTGTTGCCATGTGAGCCCATTGCTTCTAAAGTCCTCTCATAGAGCCTTATCTTGGATCTGCCTGGGAAGGGACACCAAATGTGCCAATACAAAGTGCATGGAAGAAATTGCCACCAGAGAAGAACGGCCTGGCTGCAACGGAACATATAGCTGAGTGACATAAAAATAACACCATCTTATCAGACAAAACCAAAATAATGCATTTGGATTCCTCCTCATTTAAGCATCAGAAAATTCACCTTTTTTTTTTTTTTGCTCTTGCTTTCAGCCCTCGGCTTCTCTGGTTAAAAGATTAATATGAGTCTTTGTTACTCTGTTACTCCAGTTTTGTTACTTTGTTACTCCAGGTACTGTTCTAACTGGGCTCACGACACAGATACACAGGTAGTATCTGTCCAAAGCACCACTAGGCAGTATTTCACACAGATTCCTTCCTTGTTATTGCCTCCTGATGCTCCCATCCCACTTTATACAGCATCATACTGAGGTGCTATCCTTGTGGGTGGAATTCTTCATGCTGTCTTAGCAATTTTATACCTAGCACTTCACCCTGAACCCTTCCTAAGCTGAGATCTTTTCCTTCTCTCACTTCATCTGTTATTTCTTAGATATTGTTGTGAATCATTAATTCCATATTCTTCTGTCTGAGATTTTACAGGCCCTGATATAGATGTGACACAGGTGTGTTCATGTCACATTATTTTGGTTTTTTTTCATGTATGTTTTACAATGTGAACGGAACCAGTATGGATACATTTTTACATGGGATGTAGTCACAGACAGTGTACTTGCTTTTCTCCTCTCATTATGCTCTTTATTTCAAAATCATCTAAGCTGGGCTTTAGCATCTCCATTGGCAATGCAGACTTCCGCCATTTGAAACCAGCTTACAGTACTCTACTCCAAATAACTTTTGAACGCAAAATCGTACATCTCTAGCAGGGATGTGCAGAACCCAGGGCAGCACCAATGAAACTATTTCTGGTGTGTGAAAGCTCAAGGGAGTTAAACCTTGAAATAGGTTGAGGGAAATCTGAATCTGAAAGAACGAAAGCTGAGGGCAAACGTAGCATTCCTTGAGCACCCAAAGTTAAAGAAAGGGTATCTGGGGTACACAAGCCAGTCAGAATTGTTCTGGTCTTGCGTTTTTTTTTTTTTTTTTTTGGCCTGGTGCAATGCGCAAATATAGCAAAATATGTTAATAGTAAACCATAATATTTACAGTTATTGTTAGTATCCATTGAAATCAGTGGGATTTTGTCTAGTGCCTTTACCCTGGAGATAATCCATAGAATAGAACATTAATGAATAGTTAAAAAGAAAAATTATGGAAAACAGTACCTCTGCATATGCAATATCTTCATTTTAAAGTTACATAATTGAGCTTTTGAAATTAAACAAAAATACAGCAAACAGCCTCAGACCACAACAGCAACTAAGTGACTTAAACATTGTCTTTTAAAATTTGCCTCTTTACTAAGGTAAAAAACACTATCCTAAACCAATACAAAATAAAATAAAAGTTTTCAGCCCAATGCAAATCCAAATGAGCTTTAAGACCTCTGGGAAAATGTGATTTTAGAAAATTTCTTCCAAGTGTTCTAAGAGTTTGTTTTGCATGGGGAGATGTCTTGTAGAGCAAATACAGGCTAATAATTTAAAGGCAGTACTTAGATTCTTTATGTCATGCTAGACAAATACTGTTTCTATGCCTTGTTTTCACTGTTGGTGACACTGTTAAAGGAAGACTTTAATGCCACTTTAATGCAGAATGTTTGCAAATTGCATCCATGTCTTTTGATGGGAGGAACCATAACAGATTATTAGCTATTATTCTAATTGTCTTTATCAAAGTGAGTTTTCCAGCTAACGCATGGGCTCAAAATCCAAAGTCCTTCCGTAGGCAAAGCTCCTACTGAGAGTTTCACTGATAAAAACCAGCAGGATTTGGGCCATTTAGACTTAATCTGCTAAATTCAACCCTGTGGCATTTCCCTGATACTCAACGAAGGGTACTGGGGATTGGCAAAGAAGGTAGTATTCTGATAAAGAAGGGAAGGAAAATTTATGCTCACAGGATTTGACGATACTTTGGGATGGTCCCTTAAGACAAGAGGCTGCCTAGTAAGGGTGATCTAAGCTATGCTAATTTGGCAACCTGTATTTTTGAAGCAAAACATTCCATGATGAATGACCTTATTTTTTTGTTTTTAAAGCTGTGAGGCGCTTATGCAATAGACTCCTAAGGTAGAAAGAGACAGATGCCGTGGAATAATAATCAGCCTAATTCTTGCTGAGAATCTCTGCAAAAATCTTTCTCCTTGCTTCTCCTTTCATAGGCAAGCTCAGTGCCACCTTTATCGCACAACGATGTGCAGCAACAATTAGTGGGCCTCTGCATAACTCAGGAATTCTTCCCTTTCTAGAGGCAGGCTTGAGTTTGTTCCCTTTTAAAATGTAGGCTTTTAAAATTTTTTTTAAAAAAGAGTTTTAAGAAAAGAAAACTTAGCAGTTTTTTAAAAAGCGAACAATGAAAACAAGACTGAACTTTTCTTTAAAATAATAGAGATCCTTTAGTTGTTTTTAATTACAAGCCCCTTACAGAAGACTGCCCCAGTTGACATGAATAGTCACATGTGTTCAAAAGCTCCGGTCTTCACTTATATCCAGGGTCTGAGGTGAGCCGGGCTGCAAGAAACCCTCACTCCTGACTCAAAATGAGCAAAATCCCTAGGCTGTGTCTGAGGTGAGAAGGGCCAGCACAAGTACACTTAAACATGCTGACAGAACCTCCTGTTTTGTGCGAGGCAGAGGAAATTCCATTACTGGGCAGTGAGAGCCAGGCACTGCCCAGGTGCCGCTTTAACCCTTGCTTTCAGACACGGCATCCTGACATGTTAAAATATCATTTCTGTTCTGTTTAGAGTGGCCATCTTCTGTAGTGTGCAGTTAGTTCCTATGCTCTTGGCTATGAGAAAAAAAATACAGATAACATTGAATTTCAGGGTTTATAATAGAAGGAAAAACATGGTCAAACGTGGGGAGGAAGGAAGAGAGTGCAGATACCGAATCTGTCTAGCTATTAAAGTATATGTCCCCTGCTGTCACACAAAAGCAAAAATACAACTCTCAGCTTGGTCAGTTGGATCATAAGGAATATTGCGCACACTTCCAATAGGTGATGAAAGATTGTTCCCCCGCCCTACATCCAAGTTGCCTTTCAGTTAGATTTTGCAGTCTCTTTGATTTCCTTCTAACAGTCAGAGATGAGAGAGTATATACAATCAATGGGGAAAAATAAAGAACCTGCAGGAGTGAGAAATGTAGACTGTTTTGCATCTCTCGTATTTCCTTTTCCATACAAAGATTTTGGTTTGCCTAAGCTATAGAAGGAAACAGAAGCAGTCTATTTTAATCTTTCTGAGTGAAGAGCGCTGCAGGGATTGCTCTGTTATCCCCAGCAGCAGCCCTGACTTTCCACAAAAAGGCTACAGCCAGCCAGCCAGCCATCCAGCCATCCATCTATCTATCTACCTATCTGAAATATAAAGATTACCGTATGATATACCAGCAATCAGCTGTGTTGTTAATGCACTTCTCTTTGTGCATTTTGGTAGGAAGAAAAAAATCTACAATTCTTCCTCCAATCAAACCCCACTGCAAAAAAAGCTCAGATAAGAAGGAGGTATTTAGACTTATGCGTAGAAATTGATTCTTCAATCTGTGTAATGACGTATGTTAGAAACTCTCTTCAGAGGGAAGGAAAGCCCTTGCTGATATGATGTTTCTAACAGAGTCGTCACTGCAGGGATTCACTATTGAAAAAACAATGAGGTTGATTATGAATTTTTCTACAGGTTTCTTACAGTTTTGACTTCAGTGACTTAGATTATGCTATTCTGGATTTACACCAATCAGCATGAGTTCAGGACCTGGCCCTACGTCTTTTTAAAACTCCATCTATTGCACAACAAATAAGGGCCAGATCCTGCAAATGCTTACAACCTGTATTAATACGCTGAGTAGCCCACTCACTTCCTTTAAGTTGTGATTGCAAAACTGAGTCTTACAGTGCAGTATTTTAGAAGTATGGATCTGCCTCTTGGGATTCAAGCATGCCTTGATTGTACATATTCCTTTAATAGTATTTATTTCAATAGCAATTTCTCCACTGATTTTCATAAAATCATGTGATAGATGCTTAGCTGTTATGAAGTGGTGTAACGCTACTTACACCAGCTGAAAATCGACTCCATGTTGTAGCTATGCTTGTGTATTCAAAGTAAATGTGAGAGAGAAGGGTCCCTTTTATTTAAAGCATCAAAAGACACGGGGAAGATGTTTTGGGCTATACAGCGTGCTGTGTACTTCACTTGTTTTGACATTACTATAACTGAAACACTAGAGTTCATTCTAGGAAAGAAATTCCGATCCAATTTTATTACTTCCTTTAGCTTCGTTCTTACATAGAAGAAGCCACATCAGAAACTATGCTGCTTCTCTTCCTAACTTTACTAACTCTGGCTTTCAACCAGATAATATTCCCCTGCTGTCAAAGTGCCTATACAAAGGACAATACAATACTGAGTGCAGCTGTAATTACCGGCTGGTGAACTGATGGCATATACTGGATACGTAATCCAAGAAAATGTGACTCTTCAATAGTAGCGTCTTCCACCACCTATAGTGCTGGAATGCTCATCCTTGTTTACTATACATACATGCACATAGATCATTATCAGTATTCAGTACTAGTAGTCATGCTTTCTTCACTGAAGGGGAAAGACCAGCAAAAAATACTTTGTCCTTTTGAAGAGCTGGATCAGTGTCAGGTGCCACTCACCCCAAAAAAAAAAAAAAAAAAAGACAGACAACGCACACACAAGTGCGATAAGCATCCCAAATGTCAAACATGTACAGCATCTGTATCTCTATGAACATACATACACCATGTGCAACATAATGCATACCCAAGACCCCTAACATCAGTGAGAGCAGGAAAATCCCAGCTCATTCCAGAGATGATGAGGGGTTTTTGACAGATACCAGTGACTTAAGGCAAACAAGCTGACACAATGCTGCTGTCCTTTGCAAAGCTTCTCCCTGTCTGGACTAAACCACACTCATCTGTGATCAGACTTATTTATTTATGACAGGCAATGAGGGCACGATGCTGTGTGTGAGCACCGCGGCCGAGCCGCCCGAGCGGGTTCAAACGGGCCGCAGACACTTGCACATAAAAATAAAAGCGGTGAACTAGGAAGCAGGTGCCTCCTGGAAGCAGCATCCTGGCTCCTCTTTGCACTCTGCCTGCTCTCCCCGAGAATGCATCGAGGGAGGGATTCCCCACCCACCCACACACCGCCTCTCTCCGTGCAAGGCTGCAGGGGGTATAACCCAGTTCCCTCTTG
>WHYT01015837.1:524024-536908 GCA_009806455.1 Tetrax tetrax
TCTTTTTGATTTTCTTTTTTTTTTTTCTTTTTTTTTTTTTTTTCCAGAGCAACTCGAATAATTGTGGCTGGCTTTGGCTGCCCTGTTGATAACGGTCCTGTTTTTCACTCTACCTCGTTAGCATGCAGAAGGCACGGCTAAATCTGAACCCGAGGGAAGGAGTTACCGAGGAAAATGGATGCTGGAGGAATCTACTGCTTCCTTGCAAGTTTGTCACTCCTTTGAGTCTTTGCTGTCCTTTAGATTCCTAGGAAGAAAACTACGACTTTACTGTGGAGTTTTGCTGGGGAGTGTGGGGACTGTGGATGTAATACCAGAGAAGTGGTAGGCAGGGCCTTTGCTGTTAAGACTCTGTGCAGGTTTTGTTCATTTCTCAATAAATACTTTCCCTTGCCTTTCCTAATTCACAGCCCTAAGAGTTCTCAAACTTACAGCCTTGAGACTGAGAAACTATCTGGGTGCTTTCTGTTATATTAATCAATAAGTAACCTGACTAAATGTAATAAACTTACTTTCAGGAACTCCTGTGTAGATCCATGAACAATTTTCATGATTTCTGTAAAGGGTAAAAAGTGTGGCATCCTTTCCAATCACTGTGGGTGCTGAAGATCCAGGAGGTGTCATGATCAGTCAGACCTAGTTTTAGGCAAGCGTGTCAGTAGATTCGACGGAGTGTACAAAAGGTGCAAGGCCACAGAACAAAACTGTTTTTAAGTAGGTGATTCTGAGTGTTGAACTACTCCTGTTTTGCCTTTTCAGGTCAGCAAAACCTGCACCGTAGCAAGAATTTCCTGAAGTGAGGAACCAAGCAATGTAAAGGAGAATCTCTGTTTCAGATGAGCTGAAAGGTGTATTTCCAGTCTTTGCTGTTCACAGATAGCCCTGGGAATGTAAACTGATGCAAACAGGATCACCAGGATTAGAAGCTGTTCACAGACTCCTTCTAAAAAAGAACTGCTATTCACAGTTCTCTTGCAAGCACCTAGAGATGGCTTTGGGGATCGTGAAACATTGCCATATGTCCCATGTGTGTTGGGGAAGACCCTGGACTGAAATCTAAGGAGTAAGAGCATTCAAATCCCACACACTTATGATTATAACGGAAAGTTTTACGGGAGACCTTCCTCCATCTCATTACCTAGTGTGTCATTAATGTCTCATGACAGGGGATTGACTGAGCAGGAACTGGCATTATTTAGTAAGGGGAGAGATGGTTACAGGGGAATGTGAAAAAAAGGCACACACAGAAAGATGAGGAGGTGAAAATATTTGGGGAAGAGTGGAAGTGAAGAGTTTGGGAAATTGTGCTGATATGCTGACTCTTTTCAGAGACACCACTGAGCAGCATCATTTCAGCTGTGCCTCACAGGAACACAGTCCAGGGACACCGATGGAAATAACATGCTTTTAGCATTAACATATTCTGGGAAACAACCAAGGATGGCTATGGGTATGCTTACGCATGTACATACACACAGACACACACAGAGCTATCTTGTCCTTGTTAGGAGAGACTTCGGGCAGAGATAGTTTATCCTGCAGAATAGAGAAGGCTGTTCTAACCCCTAAGGCAAGCCCAGTGCAGAGTTCTGTCTTCACAACGGGCATCATGTTCTTTTGCAGCTCAGCTGGATAAAAGTGATGAAGAAATAAGGGTTATCCCTGGCCCAGGTCGTGGCATGTATTCTGAAGGGAATACTAACTAAAAAGAAAAGATCATCCTGGTTTGGATGACTGGGGATGGGACAAAACAGCTTGGAAGTCTTGTGTGACAGTGCTTGAATGCCTATCAGAAGATGTGACTTCTGCTGTGCAGAGTGGAGGCGATGTATTCATTCCCTTTTTCTGCACCTTTAATTTGCTTGACCAGCCTCATTAGCCTAGTTTCTACTAATAAATCTTTGTCATAAATTAAACAGAGGCCTACAGCCATGGATTGGTAAGCTAAAACCAAGCAGGCTAGGAGAATCAGAAAGAAACCTGTTTTCTGTGCAGCTGTGATGGCTGATGGACAAAACCAGTAAGACCAGCCCTGACCTTCCAGGTTCCTACAGAGAGCATGTGCCAAAGGAAAATGCGGCAGAATGCTTTTGTGCCTGACATGAGAGACTATGCAAGGATCTCCTTACAAAACTTCAAGAGGTAAACAGAGTTGCATAATTCTCCATAATAAGAAAATTCAGTGAGGACGTGGTATTCATTCAGGAGGAATCTGCAAGGTTATCAGAAGAAACTGCATATCGTCTTTCACTTGGTAAGCAAGAACCCTGCACAGCTAGGAAACGCCTCCTCTTTTATCCAGCCGTCGTTGTGTCGCTTCCATTACGCTGCCACAATACCTAGCATACATCATTTCCAAAGCTCTGCACATTAGTGAAGTAAGCTTTATTGTTCCGTGGAAGGTGAATGGTGGGATTGTAGCCATCAGAAACAGGGAAATAAGGACCCAGAGTGATTAAGTGACTCGTCCGAGGCCGTGGAGGAAGCCAGGGGGACAGCTCGCTGATTTCAAACATCTTTCGCATATAGCTCAATCTTCAGGTCATTTATTGCTACTGCTTCTCCCTCTAGGAGAGACAATATCTAGAGGAAAACAATGGTGAAGATAAGGAAAGTATGAATTCTGTTAAAATTATTTTTGCCATGGATAATTTGTTGGTATTATATTTTTCAAAGTCCTGATTCTTTTCAGATCATTCCAGAAAAAAATAATGATGAATAATAATGGATTAATTATATTATTATGGAATAAAGTGTTCCCCTTATCCACTTAGCAAGGTGCTTGGGCATTGCACAGACAATTATAAATAAAGTGCAGCAGTAGTAATTAAAAGAATCATGCATTATAAAAACAAAACAAAATGCAAATCAGTCAAGCCCGAGGATTTAACAGAAAGGTCTAATACTACACGATTTAATTTTATATTTATTTAGCTATTGAATTCTGTCAGAGGAGAGTGAATTCATAAATAAGGGCATACTAATAAGCATACACAATAGGGAAGGTAGTAACACCTTCAGGTGTTTCGTCTGCAGAAAAAAATTCATTCGAGAGTGTTTTTGCATGTTCTGAGAGGTCCTAATCCCACTTTAATTTGCAAGAGCTCACTGAAACTTGATGTGAACAAATCGCTCCAGCCTTTTGACACGTAGAGACTTCCTGTGTTTTTCCATTTGAAATTCTGTTCAAGGCATTTCCCATCTCTCAGTTACACTCCTTCTCCTGGAGAGGAGCTTCTCACAGCAAATCCATGCAGTTTTCTCCCCGTTTCTTGCATTTGACCCCATTACCCTCTACCTTCCATGCCTTGCAAGGTAACAACTTTCTCTTCATAATTTAATATCCAAAGTGCTACCAGTTTGAGATGCAGGGCATATAGCTTACGTTTTCGGCTGATTTTATGGTCTTACTATCATAAGCTTATGAGATAATGGTAAAGTTTTTTTATACCTCTATAAGATGTATTTCTGTTGTCTTTCCCTTAGGAGAAGGAGAATTGTGTACAAGCACACCTGAAGAAAACAAAGATTATTGGTGTTCAAAGTCAAGTCCTTAGAACTCGAGGAAAGTCAGATTTAATGTTGGCCAAGCCACCGTAAGTAACCTAATGTTTTCTCCCCTTCTTTCTGTCTCTCTCAAAACCGTGGCAGAATCTCAGGTGAAATCCCCACAGCCAGTGTTTCCCACTGGATCCATTCTCATCCAGTTCTGAAGAAGTACACACAAGGAAGTGTAACACAAATCATATAAAAACCACAGAATTGGAGTAAAAGATGGGAGGGAAGAGATGCAAGAGATGCAAGAATCACAGTCTTGTGTTGCCACCTTCCATTTTGATTTCTTGGGGAAGACAGGGTGTTTTCAGCCCCACATGGAAGTTAGCAGCTGCTTGAGTAGAGATTCTCAGAACTGCTTGCAAACAGCCTACAGACCAAAAAACTTCTGCAGGAATTAGATGAATAATTTCAAAATAAAGGATAGAATCAAGACAATCACAATGTACTCATGCATAATTCATGGATGGGGAAAAAAATCTGCATCTCCTGAATGATTCTTTCACTCGGGCTCCTTTCACTTCAGGCCTCATCCAAAACTATTCAGATCAATGAGAGATGTTTCACCATCTTGAGTCTAAGCCAAGTCAGTATCTGCTTACACCTGTTAAACAGACGGATAAAATGAAGCTGAGACCAAGTAAAGTGCATTGCCCACAACCACATAGGTCTCCACTGAGGGTCTGTAATTAGAAAGCATTGGAAGTCAACAGCAGTGCTTCCTCTGCCTCAGATGAGCAATGGGTAAAGGCAAGAGGAGTCCTCTGGCATCTTCTACCTCAGTCCAGCACCTAAAAGCCAAGTGGCATGGTCTGCAGTCCTACCTACGTTCTGTAAACTGAAATCTGCAACAAGGTGAACTCTCTTTCTTGTGTTGGGGCTGTGGAATATTTAATTCATACTGACACCACAAAATCAGAAGCAAAGGGAAAATATCTTCCTCTGTAAATCAGTCAAAAAGAGCTGAGGACAAATACTTCAGATTCTTTTAACGTGGAGTGGTTTTTTTTTCTTCTCTTCAGTGGAGTACAGCTAAGCTGACATAAATATTTTAAAACAGCTGCTCATTAGGAAAAAGGTACAAATTCTGTATGGTAGCCTTAGCTGAGATGTGTAGTTTTGACACATTTTAAAATTGTGACTGTATTTGAACTGTGCTATTGCAGCCTTGCATTATTTACTGCAGATTAAAAGGAATCAAAGTCCCTCTTTAGAATGCACTTTCCCTTTTAATGTTGCTAAATGTTACATTATCGCCTGTCTTTTTCATGAAATTAAGCTTTGACCACTTAATTCATTAATTCTAGAGACCAAAAGCTACACAGAGACATTTTCTTCAGAGTCAATCAGGTTTTTGTTTGAACTGACAGTTATTCAGTCTTTTGTAAATATTGCAGTAAAATGAAAAAATGAAATATGAGCTTTATTCTCCAAATCTTATCTAACTAGTCCCACTGAATTACATGGAGATTTTCAGATGGGACAAGTGTGATCTGACCTTGCATAAGATACACAGGAAAAAAAAAAGAGAAAAAAACCCCAACAGAATAATGTCTCCAACTAGAAGATTTTTCTGCAGTGATAGAATACTGTCAAGAAAACAAAAAACATGCATGAACAGTATACATTTCAGCTAAGGCTACAATATACCATTTTTTTTCCTGATGAGCAGCTGTTTAAAATATTTATATGTCAGCTTAGCTGTGTTCCACTGAAGAGAAAAAAAAAAAAACCAACATTGAAAGAATCTTAAGTATTCGTCCTTACCACAGTCAGTCTTTATGACTGATTTATAGAACAAGATATTTTCCCTTTGCTACTGATTTTGTGGTATCAGTATGAATTAAATATTCCACAGCCCCAACACAAGAAAGAGAGTTCACCTTGTTGCAGATTTCAGTTTACAGAACGTAGGTAGGACTGCAGACCATGCCACCTGGCTTTTAGGTGCTGGACTGAGGCAGAAGATGCCAGAGGACTCCTCTTGCTTTTACTCAGTGTTAATCTGAGGTAGAGGGAGCACTTTCTGATTACAGACCCTCCGTGCTGTCCTGTGTTTCACCTTGAAAGCGTGGCTTGTTTGGTTTGTGCTCCTGTTGTGTAACAGGGGTAAGCAGATGCTGACTTCTCAGGGAAATTAAGGCCAGGACAAATCAATAGCGCATCTGGCCTGACATGCTACATACCGTATAATCTCATGCAGCCACTGAACATGGAAGATGAGTTTAAGAACAATGTATCTCCAGAAATGCCTCTGGTACTACAGTGGAGATAGTAAAAGGTAGAGCATTTGTCTGATTCCTTGATGATTTTGTCACTATAATTAATCTCTTGTTATTGTTGACAAGTTGGAATATTTTTCTCATTTGAATTTATCCTTTTTACTTTCCAGCCATTGTCCACTAGGGTAAAGAGCTCTTTAGTCCTAAAGCATTCCTCTCCTTGAAGGTGACTGATCAGATCACCTGATGATATTATTTTTATCAAGCTAAACGGATTGAACTCTTGAAATGATGCAGGCTTTTTTAAACTTCAGTCTTTTATTTTTGCTTCTGAGGAATCCTTCAGACTTGCTGATACACAGTGTGATCCAGATAGAGGCAGACCAAATATTTGTTGAAGACGTCGCTGCTCAGATGTGTTCCTACCTCTTGTTGCTCATTATATATGGGCTCAGGCTTCTGCTCAGGTTAACCTTTGCCTTCGACTCTGCTTACAGACAGGATCCCTTGTACTCAGACATGCTGACTTGTGATAAATATTTCTGTGTTTTATCTTGGTGTCTGAAAGAATTTCAAGGAGCAAATGAAGAGACAAAAAGGATCCTGTGACTCAAAACCAACAGAACTTGCTCCAGACTCTTCTTTGAGGAACACAGCAGAATTTCTTCAGACAGCCACCACCATGCGCATTCCTGCAACTGACACCATACAGTAGGACCCCTGTCTGCACAGCCTCTTGCAAAAGACACAAGACCACCCTGTTTTGGGAGGCACAGATGTAGAAAGCAGGAGATAGGTCAAATAATGGTGGCAGACCACAGCTCTAGTTTTTGTGTTGCATGCATTAGCCTAACATAAGGTTAAACTTTGCGTGCAAGGCATTCTGTCTTGTGAATTTCTTCACAACTGATTGAATTTTGGGAATGGTTGAAGCCAATCTAGTGACAAGGCAAGCAGCTGAAACCTTACAATATTTAAGTTGACCAGAGAGAAATTCTCCACTGATTTGCTGGCTATTGTATTTGCCTATCTCCCAAGCAAAAGCAGCCTAGCAGACAGTGAGCAGAAGTATCTTCTCAAACAACATTACACTCATTTTTAAAAGAGGCAAAAAAGAAAAAAAATCCCAGAAGCTCAAAGCAGCACTACTTTTTCTTTCCATCCCATGCAGAGATGACAGTTCAGTCACTCCTTCCCTCTGCAGGACTCTCTGCAGCGCTCACCTTGGGAAGGGGGTGAGAGAAATGACAAAGGATAACAGGTCTTGTCCCTGGAGGAAGGAAGGACTTAGGAGCCAGAAGCAGTAACAGTGGCTAGATGGTGGGGAGAGAAAACCAATGTGAATTGGGAAGCATGATACATACTGTTGAGAATTGACAGGGGGCAGGGGACATAGGTTGTTAGTTGTTGGGGCGGGCAGAACTGAGGCAGGAGGAAGACTGACGTTTGATCTGCAGGCAAGACTGACATGGAAGTTGTGGAAGAGAAGTGAATGTGCAGAAGGAGGCAGAAAGGTGTGAGGGCAGGAGGTATCTGAAGTTCTTTCCAGTGAACTGAAGAGAATGACTGAATATTTGTTATAAAGATGCTGAGCATGGTTAAAAGGAAGACTGAAATCTTGAAAGTTAGGTTGGAGCCCACTGTGTAAGACTTTAGGAGCATATAAATAACAAAAAATCAGATGCCTAGGAAAGAGAATTACAGTGGGAACAGCACAAAGTGATACTTTCCCAAAATATGCTTCCAACCAGACTTCCTGAGCCAGAGGTGATACCCTTGCATTAAAAAAAAAAACCCTCAGTAGTTTTCTCTTCTGTCAGTTTGGCTGGTCTCACCTTGAACCTGTCTGAATTTTTAGCATTTGCATCATCCTGTAGCGGGGAGCATCAGATCTTTGCTCCAGCTGTACTTACCTAACACTCTTGCCATGCACTACTGGGGAACAAGGACACCATCGCACACCTGAACGAGAGATCAAGGCCACATGAGCAAACAGAATCCTCTCTCCAAAAATGTCACCACACAGGAGCATATAGGTACCTGAGGCTTGGTCAAAAGACAACACCAGTCTTTCCATTGACTCTGCCTTAGTTCCAGGTCTGGATCCTAAAGAAGCCAGAGTTATTTGCTGATGTCTTAAGTTATGATTTGTTTAAAAGCTTCCCATCTGTTCAGGTTTGTACTGTTTCATACACATTTAAATTACTGCTGGATGGATGTGGTACAGTGATGATTTTGGAAACATTCTCATTGTTTTCTAATTTCTTATGTGCTGTGTTTTTTACAGACATCGGCACAAAAAGCAAAACAGAACCAACTGTGACAGAATATATAAAACAGCATGAGCTGCCTACAGATAAATGAAAACAGTCCAAAATAATAGACACCAATGTGAATCATGACCAATGAGCATATTTGTAATAATAAACATGTCATCTGTGTCAGATAAACAATTCACAAATATTTATTAAGATAACAAACAGATTATTAATAGAGAGACATCCGAAATTCAGATCATGTCTTTCAGTCCTAGTATATATAAATTAGCAGCCAAATCTGCCGGAATAAATCTGGCACTCTCACAGAGGTCATCATACCTAACAAATTAAAAAGAAAAAAAAAAAGGAGAGTACAAAGAAGGAGAGAGCAGACAAGCATATTTTTCCCATCTACTAGTATGACATAGTTTAGAGAGATCAGGCTGCATTAGTGCTATGTCGTAGTTTAGCTACCACAACATGCTACTAAAGATGATATAAGCATGATGAAGATAAGAAAAAACTAAAGGCAGAGTTGAGGGAGAGGCTTCCCCTGGTAGCTGCAGTTCTGACCCCAATCCTGTAAGCTGCTCCAGGCAAGCAGGTGCATGAGGTCTCATTTTGAAATCAGTGGGTTCAAGCCAAGCACAAAAATCTGTGTAGCTGGAGCATCACCCTGCAGTTACCACTTACCTCCTTTTGCCCGTCTTTCAGATGCAGAGAACACTTTGTTGGTATGGCATGAGTTCTGATGTCATGAAAAAATGTGACAGAGTATTTATTCTTCAACTCTGATGGTTGCAGAATTAAGCCAGTCAGTTTAAAAAGTGAACCACAGCTACTTTTCAGGAGGAGCTAAATAAAAACAGTTGTTTCTTTATGCAAACCTGGCACTAGTGCATCATGCAGGTGATAGATGTCCAGATCTGAGCTTCTGGAAACGGAGAGACTGGGGTTGTAGCAGCAGTGGGAATTCTTCCATAATGCGCATTCTATATGTTTCATAGCACAGATTTCAGTTCATAAACAGTAGTGTACCACACTGAACAAAACAGGCCTATAAAATACCAATTGTGAATGAAACAATACTGGTTTGGGCATTAATATTTTGTATTTCTTTTCCTTCTAGGAAGGTGCATAGTCAAGCCCAAGCTCCTGCTGCCTCCACATGGATATATCCAAAGAGGGAAAGGAGGAACTCGTAATATGACAGTCTGCCTGTCCTGGATAGGAGTAGGTGCAAAAACCTACCTCCTCACTGCTAGCGTTGTTTCAGATAAACTCAGGGAGTTACTGTGATGGGAGCCCAAGTGGAGATGATATTCTGGCAATTGCCGGTATTTTTACTACCCACCATGCTAATTAACCCTCTTCATCCTTGCTGGCACTTCAGTGATGTCACTGTTGCTTCAGCAGAACTGGTAGGTAGCCCTGATTGGAACTTGTCCTGCTTAAATAGCTATGCTGTATCCAGCAGACCGTTCAGTGGGGTCCTGGAACATAAAAACCCTCTCTTACAGGTAAAAGTTGAACTATGCAGAGCTAAAGGCAAGGGTTCACTACATGCTTTCAAAGTCAGAGAGTAAAACTCCCATTGATTTCAGCGGCAGCCAAGATTTCACCCTGCGTGACATCTGCATTGCTTTTGTAGTGGTTCTGGGGTAGTGGTGAATATGAAGTACTTCGCAGTGATAAGAGACAAGGTGGCATATTGTGCCACAGTTTGCATGACGATAGGGAATAAAGCCCAAAATAACATCAGGAGCTCTCAACTGTAAATACCAGTCAGCACCATAAGAGATAGGTGCTACCCCTACTCCCTGCCACAACTAGTGCCATCACAGCAAGGTCAGTCTGAATTTTAAGGAATATTCTTGTACCTGGTTTGCCTTCTGAGAAGTCCTACTTACTCATTTTGAGGTACCTCCAAAAAGTCCTCCTCTTCCTTTATGTTTATACATTTCCAGATATTCTTTCCTACTTGCAGCAGTTGTTTTGTGAAAGTCCACGAGCCCTTTGACTCTTTTCCTTACAAGCCAGCTTCTTGCTCCTAATGCTGTTTGACTTACCTGTCCTGGCCATCTCTGTGCTTAGCCTACTTCCCTGCGTGCTGTAAAGGTCAAGCCTGTGAGTCCCCTGCACCGCACACGGACACATCCACAACTGCCCACTTTAAAGGCAGGAGTACCCCAAGGCTTTGCAGGCAGAGGTGACCTGTGCTGCCTCACCGTTCAGAGCAGGACGCAGCTTGTCTTTAGCAATCCAGCTCAGCACCTCTGCCTGGCAGCAAAATACGTGGATAAAATTAGATAGAGAGGCTCCCTCCAAACTTAGGGGATTTCTGGGCTCCACCCGGATTCTCTGCATTCAACGGGAAATTCAAGGCTATATTAGTGATCTGTATAGATTTGAGAACACATCTTTCATTGTTGATGGAAGCTCAGCCTGAGCTGAGAGGTTAGGAGCTTGGCTGTGGTCCTGTCTTCTTTTCTGCTGAAAATTCTTGATTCCTGGCTCATGTTAGTAGATGTGCTCACCTACTACTGAAGGCCATGTTAAAATGGATGTAGTGAATTGTTTGTCATAAATTGTTTGTTTGCCAAAATAAACATTCAGTCAATGCAAAATTATTTGTGAATTTGAGATGCATTCACTGAACGTTTTGGACATTTAAAACAATGAGGACAACATTACAGGAATGATTAAATGCTTCTTTTTGATGTATTTCTAAGCAAATTGTTTGGATATCCTAGGTGAAGTCATAAGGTGGTAGGGACAGAGGGGAGTCCTGCACCATCACCCAGCTACAGTCCTTCTGTGCAGCTGCACCTGGTCAGGATGCTTACATGGACCATGACAGAACAATGTCACATACCATGAGGGGTGGACAATGTAGCCCATTTCTCAGGGAAGAGGGTTTAACATTGGACCATAAGGTGTACCTCCTTCCTGCTTTCCAGTTCATATGAAGCTCCCCAGACTTATGAATTTTGAGGGTGGGTTTTTTTCCTAAGCTCTTTGTCTTCTCCCAAGAACAGGGAAGAAATTAAAACCTGGAGTATTTATTTATTGATGCTTAACTTTACTGTTTTTTTAAAGAATGAGCTATGCAGTTTAGCTAGCACAGAGAAGTACTATTCAAAATACTTATTAAATAAATGCACTGGTTTTATTATGAAACAATGATAAAGATATTGTTAAAATGGATGTTGTGTTGCACATTATTTTTTTTTGCCTGTTCACATCTCTCTAAAATGGAGGGGGGAATTAAAGGCTGAAGTGGGAGATGTATATCCTACTGCTTTGTAAATGAAAAGGAAGATTATATCTGTAGGTCTTAGAAACAGAATTAAGTAGGGACCTGATGATATAATACAGATGCAAAATAAATTCATGTTTCTAGAGAAAAATCTTGTGAAATTAACATGGCACCTTGGTACACAGTTATTACAAGGCAGTTAATATGGCATAATTTTAAGGACCACCAGGAAATTTGGCCTGCAGCACAGAGGAATTATAATAGCTTGATATGGTGAGCTTTGAAATGAAATAACTTCATGTGAATGCTTAACAGCAATAGAAAGCATTTGAAAGACTGAAATGCAAGAGTAATAATGTCACTGGAAATGTTTAACATGTATTTCACTGCTCATTCAGAAAGAAAATGTTTCATGTAAGAATTTCAAGTTTTCGCTGGATTTCCAGTTGAATAGAAATTGGAAAAACACATCTGAAGGTCATGCATAGGGTCTTCTATTAATCCAGTCCTTTACTTTTTTTGCATAGACCTGGAAAAAAATGGCAGAACAAAAGTTGGTCTCAAGCAAACAAATAGCAAATAATTTACCATATTTTTTTATTCTTTACCAAATACACTGTAAACAGTTTGGTTTGGGGTTGACTTCGATAAAAAAAAAGCAGAGTTTAATTTTTTGGTTCAAGAACTGAATCAAATAATCAATTATTCACACAACCCAGCCATTTGAACACCCACTTAAATCCTAAAATAGGAGCTTGCCATTGACAGCAAAGAGTTTGGATGAACTTCTTCCACAGAAGTGAGTCTCATTCCCAGAGAATATTGATTTCTTTTATTTAGTTTTTATATTTGAAAAGATGAAAAATTGTTTCCAGCTTGAAACTAACTCTGCAGGAACAAGCTTTTATTTAAGGAATATTTTCAGTGCCATTTTTTCTTTACCACATATTACTTCATTTTCTGAAATATGCTTTTAGGAGGCAATGTCAAAAGTACAATTAAATGGTGCAGGACTGAATCCTAATTGATGGTGACAATAATTAAAATGAATTATTTAATGAAACTTTTTTTTTTTTTGCTTTCACTCCTCATTATTCTATTTGGAAACAGACTGCCTTAAAATGTATTGAGTGTCCTGCTGTCACTATTTAGACAAGCATTTGTCAGTAGCTTCTTAATATACACTAATATTTTCAGTAGGCTTTTAATAGAACATCTTTCTCTCTCTCCAGTTATATTTAATGCTAATCTTTTAACATAGGGTCTTGTAACTCTTTTCATGCTTCTCTTTTTATTAACTTTTCAGATATATTCAGAAATCCCCTAATTTGCATCCAGCAATGACTTATGTCTTGAAGCATTAAAATGTACATTTAAAAACATTGAATGTAGCTAATGTAGGAAACTGATAAAATACTATTAAAAGTTCCTAGTTTAAATATACGTGATTTGAAAAATATGAATTTTTAAAAGAGCTATTTTTAAAAAAGGAATAAATGCTCTTAAAAATTCCATCTCTTTTTCTTCTTCCTTTTGGAATTATAAGTCCAGAAGATTTAAAAAAAAAAAAAAAAAAAAAAAAAAATAAGA
>WHYT01015837.1:552153-571281 GCA_009806455.1 Tetrax tetrax
TTCTTGGAGATGTTACAGAATGTGGGGATTAAAGGCTGTTAGTTCATGCTGCCTTTCCAGTGCAGTGACAGAAGCAGCAGCAGAGTAATTGCTGAAGCAGCCCTTGTGTCTTTGAAGAATATACAGTTATTTTTCAAAGCGTTTAAGGCCTTTTCTCTGAACATCCTTTTTTTAATCCCTTGAAGCATGTTAAGGAAGCAAGTATTGTTAGTGGCTTGCTTTATTCTCCCTTTATTTTCATAGCAAAGTATGCATCTGGTAAGTACTTGTATGTAGCTTTACAGTCTCTGCCTGTGTTGAGAGCAGCCAAATTATTTTCTTAATATTGCCTTTGTTTATGTTCCCTTGAAAAATTAAGGTATTTTAAGGTTGTGGAAGTTTTTTGTTTGTAGATAACAATCTCGGTGATTGATCCTCCATAGAACAATATTTTCTAAAAAACTTAGAGGAGCGTTCCTTCTTTTACAGACTCTGCTCGGTCACAAGTTCTCTTGGGCTTAGCCTCGACATAAGGAGTTTTATTCTCGGGTCCAGGGGAAGTAACCCAAGAGGTGAGCAAAGTAGGTGGAGTGTTTCTCTACCTATCCAGAGCAGTGAATTGTATACTTCCTTCTCTGGGTTCAGAGCTGCGAATCTCTGTAGCCATCAGAGTATTAGACTTGCCCGTGATGATGGAACACTATGACCAGTCACTGGTTCCAGATGCCTGAAAACCCTGGCGTACTCGGCCTGTATCTGTCCTGGTGTAAGCCTTCTGGAAAGGTGAGGCAATCTGGTGGAGGCTGATGTTGCATTTCCCACTGCTGTTGTTTCACTCCACTTTTGCTAGTGTGAATGTCGAAACGGAGAGGGAGAGAGCAACTTTGGGTGCTGAGGGATAGCCACCAGCCCTGACAAGCTTTGTACCAGCTTGCTTGAGGTTAAAGGCATAGACAGCTTAAGGCAAAAGTGCCAACCTGAGCAGTTGCTAGCTATAGTCAGAACTTCTAAATCAGGATATAGCACTTGTAAGCAGGTGGTACAGTGAGAAAACAACCTTTTCCTCTTTGTTTGCAACTTAATAAGGCAAATGAGGTTATTATATAACACCAGAGCACATTTGTCTTGATCATGAAAATTGACATAGAAAAAGTAATTTAATAAAGAGTGGCTGGAGCCCCCAGATGCTGCAACTCTTTTTTTTTTTCAGAGCCTCTTTGATCACAGAAAGAGCCGTGTTGCCGTTTCTTCTGCATTGTGTGACCCACAGGTGGTCACACCACTAGTGATTAAATGTCTTGGGTGATCTGACATCTGCTCTTCTGAATCATACTTGCTTTTGGGTTTGATATGCCCATTTCTCTCAGCAGCACCTGAGTATTTCATGTTGGCCGTCATAAATCCAGAATGCTATGCTTTCTGCTGAAACACACCAGCTCCCTCTTTAAGATTCTGGAGTGAATCTGGAACCAGTTTGTTGCTCTGTGGAAGTCACTTCCATGTGTAACATACAAACAGTTTATTTGCACCTTTGGTGTGTATGTTACGTCATACACAATGGCATCCATTGGGCACAGTGAGAGAGCTGAGATATTTCTCATCTACAGCACTTTGTTTTTAGGTAATGCCTAATTCTGATAATAGAGCATGGCAAGGAAATGTGCTGCTTCCTTCTCAGTGCACTGGAGGTTGAGATAAAGGAAGAGTCAATCTTGCTGAGTGACATTCAGTCGTTGCTTTCCTTCCTGACTTTTGCTGGGAATATTTTGAATTTTCCCTCTTCAAATCTTCCTTGTTCCTGCAGTCCCTGTCTGTTACGGGAAGCAATTCTGCTTTTATTCTAAGTATATGGTGAGGCCTTTAGTCAAAGTGTTTGTAGAACTGGCTTGTTTCTTCAGTTAGTTTGGTCACAAGAGGTAATAAATAGCAACTGTAGCATGGGATTTTGCCGGAGTCTTCAGAAGGCTGTTGCTGTTTTTCCTCTTTCCTGCTAGAATTTGTTACCTTGCACAGAAAGATCTGTACCTTGTATCTGTCTCTGATAACAGTTCCCACAAAGTCTACCACGTTTCTCTAAAGGTGAGAATCTGGAGCCCATGTGAGAGGCTGCATTGAGAACCTGTGCAACCGAAGTTTACGGGCAGCCAAACTGTGACAGTCCGAGCAGGAGGACCCAGGGCTTCTCCTGCTTTGCCCCATTACTGTGTGCTCTTCTGTTTGCAAGGGATCAGTGGTTCCTGAAGAGCGGTCTCCAGTTTCTGAGTGCGAGGGAGGAAACAGTTTGGTAGTAGCTAGGGGAGTGCCGCTTCTGAGCGTGAGCGTCTGTCAGTCAGCAGCTGAACTGAGCTTGGCTTTAGAAAGGTCACTAAGAGAATTAGGATTGGTGAGTCTGTGAAGTCATACTGGGACTGTATAATCTCATTTGGCTTCAAAAGGTGAAAAACTTGGCCTTCTCATCCTGCAGTAATGGTTTTTGATAGTGAGGCAAGTTTACAAAGTCCCCTTCTTGCTCCTGCTTCCCACTCTGATTAATGACTGGGCAATTACAGCTGTTTATCTGGCTGCAGTAAATTGGGTCATTGAACTGATCTGAGTTAAAAATAGGCATCCCAAACATCAGCAGCATTGATGCAACTGAAGAGTTGTGACCAGTGGCAGGGAGGATCGTAAACTTGTTTTACTGCTGGAGCCAAAATTTCTCAAAACTGCATACTTGCTGTGTTATCTGGTTGCTTTGTTCCACGTTGTCAGTTAAACAGATTTGAAAGCAAAAGTATTCAAGCTTGGTTGTGGTCAGCAGATCAAAAAATGCCATCTCAAAATTAGCTGTACTCCTCTCAGATTAACTTCTATGCTTTACAACTGTAAATAATAATTTCCTGCCTGCTGAATAGGCCCAGTCAAGAAGACTAATCAGTGTGCAAACATTGCCGCTAAAGAGTGTGGATACAGAGACTGGCTGCCAGTCATGCATGAAGTGAAACAGAATAGGTTTAGGCTTCCTGCAGCAGAGCCAGGTCTTCTGATGGCTGGGCTTGATTTTGCAAATTTGTTATCTGTGGAAAGGCTCCTAGGTTTTTTCCTTCTTTTAGCTCTCATGTGATTCATTATTAAACACCCTCTCCCTCCCTCTCCCCCCCTACCTTGAAACAAACCCCAAAACAACAGCCACATCACATTAACAGAAAGTCTTTCCTAACCTGCTGTGGTAGGATCAGAAAGGACAAATTCGGAGAGGCTGGATGGTGTTTCTTAAATGTACAGGAGTGGCTGCAGGCAAGTCTAATCAGATACCTTTTCATTTTGTGAAGCGAGATAGGGAATTTAAAGAATGTGTGAACAGCCCTCTAATTTTCACCTGTTAATCTGATTTTTATGCTGTAACTATCTCTTCGGGCTCTTGTTTTGTGAATTTCTCCATTATGGGCTGTGTTTCTATGTTTTTCTCAGCCTGCTCCGGTATACAGGCCGGAGTACGGTTTGCACACAGCAGTGCTCCCTGGACTAGATGCTGCAGACCTCCAGGTACCATGGAGGGAATATGTTATGTCCCGAGATATCTCTGTGACTGTGATAGCTTACTTTTTGATCGGCCTTTGTTTTGCTTCTCTTCGTCTTGACTAATATTTTCTTATATGGATATACAGCTCTCTGCGTGATTAAACCCTGTAATGAACAGCTGCAGACTGTGTTTTTTTACAGTCTGAATGAGCAAGACACAGAGAGAAAACAAGTTTGAAGGGAGTTGTGTAGACCTAGCAGCAGAGTTTGAGTTAGAAAACTGTATGGACATGCTACTCTGTTCATTAATCAGTCTGTCCTAACAGTAATGTATCTGTGAGTTTACAATTCCTAATGGTCTCAGAGAAAAGGCTTTCTTCGCTCTACCCTCCTCCATGTCCCAGGAACTTTTTTGTTATTGTGAGTAAAAACATGGGAGGCAGACTCTTAGGGAATTGCAGAGGGAGAGGTGAGCAAGTCTGACAGGATGGAAACATGGGTGATGCGTAGCCTTTTCCTGGCTGAACTACAGAGCAGTGGTATTGGCCCAGCTGCATCCAGGAGCACGTGTCCTGCTCTGGTGCGTGTGTTGAGCATGACTGAAAGATTTCGGTGACTGTTTAGACTTCATATGTGAAAGGATCCTAAAATAAGGAAGCTTCTTTTAAGGTAGTTACTAAGGAAAAATCCAGTCACCAGAAGCAACGAGCAGCTCCTGGGACTCTCAGAATGGAAGAACTCTCATTAACCTACTTGGAGCCAAGGGCATGTGTGCACATGCATGCCCTGTAATTTCATAGCTGCTGTTCTTGGAAGGGAGCGGTGGTTGTGTTTCTTGGAGCAGAAGTGTAAGATGAAATACTGCATTTTGCTAATAGGGTTGAATGACCTGAGATATATCCATCTGGAATATGAGGATGGGAGGAGGGGACAGCGTGATTTCTGACGAGTGTTATTGCCACCCTGAACTGACTTTGCTCCAAAGTGTGGTCTTTGTTTTCAGCACAGTACTGAGATGAGATTTGTTAAGTATCATGCTAAAAATAAAATTATGGTTCCCAAGAGCAAAAGACTCCTACCTCACTGTAGCTGCCTTGGATTTATTAAATATCCAATATGTCAGCTCTTACTACTTGTGACTTTTTCCTCAGCTCAGCAATTCCATTGCAGATGCTTCTCTAAAATAATTAGGGGAGCAGAGAGTGGAAGTATCTGAATAAAAGATATGATAAATGGAAGTGTTTTTACTGTAATGACCTATTTGCTCTCTCTTTTAGGCACAATGGCTACAGTAACCCAGAAGCACTTTCTGGAAGGGCAGACATACTCAGTCCCCCTGATCCAACCGGACTTACGCAGGGAGGAGGCTGTTCAGCAGGTGGCAGATGCACTTCAGTATCTGCAAAAGGTTTCGGGTGATATCTTCAACAGGTATGGCGCTGTCACTCAGGGGTTGGGGGCTTAGCGTTCAGCAGTAGGAAGCAGAGTGCTGTGGTAAGGCTGCAGCAGTGAAAGGGCATTGCATTGGCAAGCAATGGAAGTTCAGAAAAGGGATAAAGAAGGACCAGATGCACTTCAATAAAAGTTTATTGGATTCAAGTCTGTCAAAGTTAAACATAATGAAATGGCTGCAGTTAGCCAGAGACTGTTTGTTATTAATTTTTTATTCAGTGGCAGACTCCCACAAATTGCATTACTGCTTCTGCTGCAGTTATCCTTTATTCCTTCCTGCTCACGGTACATGGGAGACTTTCTTATTTAGAGTATCTTAAAGACACATTTCTTTGAGTCATTGTACTTGGAGCAGTAGAGTAGAAAATGTCTCTCTGTTCTGATCTCTGGGACTTACAAACTGTTTTCTTTGGGCTTCTGAGGTTTTGCACTTCTCTTTTTGTATGTTGGGAGGGCTGAGTGCATGAGAGTGTCTGTTCTTGCCACAGTCTCATAATCCATCTAAACTGATCTCTTCAGGAGTTCAGCCCAGACTTGCCACCTCTTATATATGGTCATCTTTAGGATTGAATATGTAAGACTACCTGTATAGCAGATGAGAGAGATTCTTGTATTTGCCTGCAAATGATGGTAGATAGTGTGGTGCCTTTTTTTCATCCTTTTTCATCCTCATGCTTTTGTGCACTTCTCAGTTCTCAGTAGGGGAACCTTCAAGATGTAAGGCTGGGAGAAGGCTTTACAGAGCTGCCAGAAACATCTGGAAGGCATCTCTCAAACATGGGGCTGGTTGGCAGTGTTGTCCTCTGTGGGGCAAATAAAGCTACCGATAAAATAGGAGTGGTTCTTTCTCCATCTCTTTCCTTTTTTCTCTTCTTTTTTTTTTTTTTTTTCCCCTCCTACTCCCTGCTTTGTAACGCAATACCCTGTAATTTCCCTGGGGAGACAAGGCTGCTGTTTTGTATGCAAGTCACTCCTGAGTCCTGAACAGTGACTGTGATTCTGTTCCGTCGCTCTTTGGTGCACTCATGACTTTTAATTACCAATTTTTTCCAACAACAGAGGAGGCTTCATTGGGCTCTTTGTTTGCTTTGCCTTTCCTCTGAGGTTTTGGCTCTCTGATATAATTAATAACGATTTAGTAATTATGCAGGCGTCTGATTAAAAGTTCCATGACCTTGGCTGTTCCGTGCCAATCAAGGGGCAAAGCTTTCAAGGTGAGAACTTTACCACTTAGTGAAGAGTGACCTTTTATCTTCCCTTTCCTGAGATAAGGCAGCTCTATCTTCCATTTCCGGGAAGGAGCTGCCTTATGTGGGGAAGCTGACTGTTCTGATCTGCAAGATGGCAGCTTGCAATGTTGATGGAGAGGAAACTTATTCAGTATGGCAGACTCAGCTGAGTGTGTCAAACTCATTACTTCAGTATTACAAAGATGCAGATGTTCTGGGGTTGTTTTGTGGGAACACTTGGATTGGTACAGTGCTTTCAAGAGTGGCGAGCTGATTTGTGATTTGTGGAAGATGGAATGAAAGAATCTCTCTTGCTCTGTATGGAAAGAGGCATCTTTCCACAACTAAATATTTTTTTTTTCCCCATGTTAACTGATCAAAGCTGCTTCTTTGAGTTGTTGCTGACATGACAATTGAGTATGAATTCTTAAAATGAACACATCCATCCATTGTGCAAGGAAGGTGAGCTTTTTCTCTCTTTCTTTGGAAACTGGCTGAAGGCAACTGTGGTACTGTTGTAGTTGTACAAGAGATATTCCCTGGGCCAGTTAGTGGCTGTGCAGAAGTATCAGTGATAAAAAGTGCCTGTGGATTCAGTCTTCTCAAGGAGACACAGGAAAGACATCTTTGCATTTGAAGAATTGGGAGAAAGAAGATAAGCAGCTTTCTTCCCCTTCCCCCTGGTTTGGGAAATCTAGGAAATAAACCCTGTGAGTAGTCCCATCCTTTTAGGAAGTCCTGTCCTCTTGGTGCTAATATCAGTACCGTGAGGAGATCAAGAGGCTGCGCATACTTTCTAGGGTTATGTTTTGGAGTAATGGAAGTTTTAACCTTGTGTATGTTAACTGAATTCTCATCTGCTATGGAAGCTGCTGTAAAGATCAGATTCATCGCCTGTAGCTACTGAGATTTTAATACGCATCATTACTGCTTAAAACATAAATATTCTAACATAGCCAATCTGACATAATATCTATATGAGTTTAACTCCTGGACTTTAAAGGAGGGCTTTTGATATAGGTCACAGGAGGCAGAATGACCAATTAAACATTCAGTTAACCAGTGGTCTTTCATCTATTTATTTCATCATTACCAGCATTTTCTGTGTGACAGCTTGTGTTGGAATTGCGTGCTGTGGAATTTTTTACAGGAGTGGTGTTGTGATAAGTACTTCAGATTGGTGGTGGGTTTAGCTTTCCTGAGATGCCCCTCTGGTTAGCTAGGCTTGGCCTTTGGGATATCTCAATTTCTGAGGAGAGTTTTTGTTGCCAGGAGGAGTTAATGAACTCTAATATGTCAGTTAATTATTGAGAGTGTACACTTTTATATAACAGATTTGTGGAAAATTGCCTATGCAAGTTACCTCATGGAGTGTTATAGCAGTAGAAAGAAAACTAATACTTGGGGTTGGAATGTTGTTATCAAGGTCCTGGTCTCCTTTTCCTGTGATCCAACCACAAACTGTCCAGTATACAAAATTTCTCATCCTTGCACTTCTTTTTTTTTCAGTTTAAGGAAGAATTTCTGGGTCGATCTTTTTAAAGATCTTTATTCAGTGTCTTTTGCTTACCTGGAACAGTATTTTGCTAAACAGGCATATCCTTCTTGTTCCTCCTCAGTTGATTAAAATTAATTTCATATTAAGTATTTGAAAAGGATTTTAATATTAAACAAAGGTTTAACTGAGAGCCATGCTTCTGAAAGTGGTAGCTGGAAAACAAAAGCACTGTGGAAATGCTGTTTACCATGGGGAGGAAGCCTGGTAAGTGTGATTAAGGAAGGTAGGGAGTGGCTGGCTAGGCAGCAGAGCCTTAAGGAATGTTTGGGACCAGGAGCAGGGTTGAGATGCAGGTGGCCCTGAAATTGAAATGTAGACAAAACCTTCATCATGAGGTGCATTTGGGTGTTCCCCCTGTTATTTTAAACTTATTACTGTGATTAGTCATGATGATCAATAATGGAAATGGTTGAGTGAATTTCTCCGTAAGAATGTGCTTGATTTAGGAGGTCTGTGGAATGTACTATTAAATGTTCAAGGAAGCTTGCAAAGACAGGCCTTGCTGCAAGCTGTCCTGTGTTGTTTGTTGTGCACTGTGGCTCTGGGATGCAGCATGGAGCTTGAATACCGTGTGGTAGTTCTTCCTCAGATGGCTGTAAGGGTTTGATCTTACTTGGAGGAGAGCTGTCAAGAGGACTCCATTGTGATGTGTTGCCATTCAGCTGAGTTTACACCGGGAAGCTGGCTGTAGGACCGGGTATCAATTTTTCTCCAGTTAATTTGAGACTGATATGGCTCTTGCTAAGCAGCAAGTCACCTCACGGTACTTTGAAGTTGTCCCAACGTCCATCTAAGAGAAGATGCTAGGTCTAGTTTAGTTTCGGATACCCGTCTTAGGGTGCTGTAGGAGCGGTCATTTGCTGCCAGGAAGATTAAGCAGAAGCAGTGAGGTAAAGGAGTGAGTGGATGGTCTTGCAGACATGAGGACATAGAGCAGGGAAGACCGAGGGAAGAATTTTGCCTGAAGATATTGGTTATTCATGTAGAGGCATGTCCAAGTAATGTGGATTTTTTAAAAAGTGCTCATTTACTTTAGCTCTCATGGTCCTCTGGAAGGTAAGTTTGAAAGCTTATAAAGATGTAGCTTGAGAGACATTCTCGAACTATTGGGAAGACTTTAGGAGGTGACATATGGGAGTCAGATCAGCATGCCTGGAAGGTTGGTGGCAGCTGGCAGTAGCAACCATCCTATGCCCTCCAGAAGAGGTGAAAGGATAGCGACTGTTCTGCAGAATTACAGATTATAGTTCTTTCTGGATGCTGCTAAAATCCATAAGCTTAAAATCCTGTGGGATCTGAGGCCCGGGCTCAATTCAGATGCCTTGACAGCCCATGGAGTTGGGCAGTGGGTAGGAAAGGGCACAGATGGAGCTGTCACGGCTTGAAGTGAAATGGGTATAGCAGGAAAGAGGAGATTGAATGGTATTAAGTCATTAAAAGATTAATTCTTCAAAATGAAACAAGTATGGTGGAGAACTAGCAAAACAGGATTCTTGCTCATCTCAGAAAGTGCTGAAAATCTGTGTCTTTTGGACTTCCAGAGATGAAATGTGTCTTTTGAAGGACAGGAACAGAATACTAAATTTGATTCTGTAAGCGAGATGCTTTTTATGGCATCGTCATTGAAATATAGTGATGGTTATTTAAGCCCTTGCTCTAAGTCTACTAACAACAGCTCTTCCACATCAGTTTCTTTCACTAGCAGTCCGCTTATCTTTGAATCTTATTCCCTCAAAAGGAGGGTGATCAACCTGTTCTGCCTTAAGTGATTGAAAGACAGGCTTGAACTTGATAAGAGAGCTAGCTCTAGCTTTCTGTACACTAACAAGGCCTTCAGCATAGTTTAAAATGAGCAATTTAAAGAAATCATTGAAGTGCTTCACCTTCAATATCTTCCTCCAAGCAGACTGAAACTTTTCGCAGCAGGTCTGCAAAGAGAGGTACATTTTAATGAATAACTAAAAGACTCAGTACCGGCATTGATGCAAAATGTTTCTCAAAGCATGAGATGACTTTGCGTTAGCTCCAGAAAACATTCTGTGAGGGGGAAGGGCTCTTAATGCTTGATTCTACCTCTGAAAAGAAAATGATGGACTATTGTGTCCAGGATGCTGAAATGGCCATCCAGGAGCACAAAGGAAATACAAGTCTTACCCATATCCTCAGTCACTAAAAATAAAATGAATGGTTTAGGTGCAGTCATGCTAAATTGCTGATATATCACTTTGCTGTAAGTACAAAAAAATAAAGGAAAATGCAAAAGTTGCAGAAGAGGTGTTCTTCTGGAATTGGTCTCAAAGCTGCTTAGCAAAAGGCAGGCAACAATTTCAGACTTAATGGAGCTCTTGAGAGGATTCTCTCTACTCTTATAGGGCCTTTCATGGTAGTGGAAATATGAGACAGTTTGATCAAAACAGATGGCATGTACAATAGGAAAGGCAAATGGTAGGGAGAAACTGTACATATAGTTTGTTGGTTTTAGTTTTTGTTTTTTTTCTAAGCCTGGCAGGGTAATCTCTTGTTGATACTGCATGCCTTGTTGGAGAAAACTCAATATTGAGTTGCAGCTTTGAAGTTCTTTTGAGCTAATCCTCTCCCTGGTCCTTAAAAACAGGACAGGACAGAGTCCCTGAGAATGCATGTAAGAGATTCAAAAGTGGGAAGAAGTGTAAGATGCACCTGCCTACCGAAGTGCAACTTGGTAGCTGGAAGAATATCTGGCAAAATATGCATTGTGGCTTGCACATCCTGAGGCCTGAATCTGTTCTTCCCTCTCTGGACAATTTTTGTTCTGCTTTTGTGACTTGGGGAAATCAGATCCGTGCTCGGAAGGAGGATTTGCTGCTCCTGAAAGGGTGAAGGAATGATACCAAAAGAGAGCAGAGGGAGGCAGGCTTGCTGTTTCAGTAAAGGAGGGCTTTGCTTTGAAAGTAATTTATTTGGTATTTCATTTATTTTCTTTGTTCAGTCCTGAGGAAGGAGAAATCTCACCTTAGCTTCTAGAGGACTGATTATAGAATCATAGAATGGTTTGGGTTGGAAGGGACCTTTAAAGTCCATCCAGTCCAACCTCCCTGCAAGGAGCAGGGACATCTCCAACCAGATCAGGTTGCTGTTATGATAAATCTTAACACTTAACAAAAATAAGTTCTTGGTAGCATAGGAACTTCTTGCTGTGCAGACTCTGTTCATGCAGCAGAACTTTGCATCTAGAAGAAAATCATTAATCATAAAAAAAAATTTGGTCCTATCACATGCAATTCATAGTGGCTTTCTGACTTAATTTTCTTCACTTTTCGTTCATATTTTTATGTGTCTGCAGGCCGAAATCAATTTTCTACCATCTATAGACTCCCTATGGCTCAGCAAAATTTTTCTAAAATGTTTAAAGAGCTACGATTTAAACCTGAGAGGTGCCACATGTAGTAGTTACCACTGTTTATTATTCAAGGGCCGTGTTCCAAAACAGATAAAGCCAGTTTCAAATCCACCTATGGAAATAAAGCCTGTAGCAGGAAGAGGCAAAAGAAACTAATGTTAGACCCGTTTGTGGAGGTGAGCGGTAATTATCTTGACAGACTATCTTGACAAACATTGCCTTCTTTCACCAGCAATTATTTTAAAGCACAGTCAATTGAGGGCAGAGCTGTGACTATGTTGAAGGATGGATCACTTTGTATACCCTCAACTACTATAAATTGGTGTAAACCTTTCTGAGCTATGCTGTAACAAAAAGTACAGAGAGGTAATTACCTATGCTTTTACTGCTTTAAGAAGTGGAAGCCCAAGAGGACCTCTGTGCTATTGACGAGATGTAACTTTTTGCTTACCGAAGGGTTTCTGGATTGAAAAGGTGAATAGCCTGGAGCCCGAGCACCGTGCAATTGCAGTGAAATAACCTTCTTTGAAGTGGCGTACAGCAGGGTCTGAACCATCTGATGCTTGTGGAGGCTTATGGACTTCAGAAATACTGTCTGATGCATTAATGCAGTGAGGTTTTAAATGGCTGGAAGTTGTAATATTCTAGGGCATGAGAGTAACATGTCCAGAAGTAATAGTGGTGGTGATGTATCCTTAATAGTATAAAGGTATGTGAGAAGAGAATTCCCCACCGAACCCTTGTCGTAGGTTAGCCCCGCTCAGGACCAAGCTACACAGTCTCTCACTCACTCTCCCCACTCTGAGAAAATGGGGGAGAGATAATATAACAAAAAGGCTTGAGGTCTGAGCTAGGGACAGAGAGAGATCATTCAGGTTACCATTACGGGCAAAACAGACTCAACTTGGGGGAAAACTATTTATTATTAAACCAAAGCAGGATAATGAGGAGGAGAACAACTTCTCCCTGCCTCTCCCTCTTCCCAGGCTTAACTTAATTTCCATTATCTCTACCCCCTTCTCCCCCACCAAGAGGCACAGCGGGGAAGAGGGAATGGGGGTTTCGGTCAGTTCATCGTTTTGCACCACTCCTTCCTCCTCGGGGAAAGAACTCCTCACATTCCTCCCTCGCTCCAGCGTGGGGTCCCTCCCACGGGCGACAGTCCTTTGTGAACTGCTCCAGGGTGGGTCCTTTTCCACGAGGTGCAGTCCCTCAGGAATGGCTCCCCCAGCACAGGCCCTCCATGGGCCACAGCCTCTTTCAGGCATCTGCCTGCCCCGGCGTGGTGTCCTCCACGGGCTGCAGGTGGATCTCTGCTCCTCCGTGGGCCTCCATGGGCTGCAGGGGGACAACCTGCCTCACCATGGGCTGCACCATGGGCTGCAGGGGAATCTCAGCCAGGAGCAGCATTACTCCTCCCCCTCCTTCTTCACTGACCTTGGCGTCTGCAGCTGTTCCTCTCACAAGAAATTCTTCACAACAGGCTGGCAGACGCCTTCCGGGTTCTCTCCATGTCTCCTCTCCTCTCCACTTCTTGCAGCCAGGCCAGGCTGAGTCGGGCCCAGTCGGCTGCCTGGCAGGAGGCCAGAGGGTGAGGGTTGCAAGGCCCACAAGGCTCACGCCTCCCCCTCTCTGCCTCCACTTCTTCTTCTTCATTCTTTTTTAAAAAAAAATATTTTCCCCTCCTTAAATATGTTATCACACAGGCATTCTGTCACCAGTTGGCTTGGCCCTGGCCAATGGTGGGTCCACCCTAGGCCCAGCCAAGTCCACCGGACAAAGGGGAAACTTCTAGCGGGTTCTTGCAGAAGCTGCCACTGTAGCCACCCCCACTAAACAAAACCAACAGAACTGTAAAGCACATTGATAGTCTTTTGAGAAAGAAGAAAAATATATGACAGAGGATGGAAATGGTGGTGATCTGTCCTCTTTACTATGTGCCAAAAAAAGACTTGTTCTGGTGAGCAATGCTAGTCGTTATGGTGGGACCAAGCATACACCTTTGCATGTTCATTTTCAGTTAATTCTGAAGCCAGAGCTGCGTGGGCACGTTGACATCTTTTCTAGGCTCATCTCCTGAATGTCATTTGAGAGTTTCCAATTCAAGCAGATGCTAACATGTGAATCACTTGTATGTGGTGTTCATAAATGTTCAGAGATGCCTTAAGGGTAATGTTGGGGTGGATGTAGGCAACAGTTCAGTGTGAGTGTGGTGGGAAGCTGTGGTAGGGAAATGAGTTTTTGAGAGTAGAGGGTGGACAAGTTGGGCCTCAGTGCATCTCTGGCTGTGTTTAGCTAACAGCTGTGGTGCCAATCCCTCAGTAGGTTAGTGGGATGTCAGTGTCGATTCAGGGTCCAGACAGTAAGTTGGGCCTTGAGTGCTGCCTGGAGAGCAGAGGTGGGTCTGACCTCCCGGACACAGCTGTGAGTGACTAATGCAAAAAGGTCTCATGGCTGCAGTACTTCAGCATGGAAGCGTTAAGTGTCCTTCCCTAATGTCTTCCCACAGTTGTGGTGCCCTGAGAAAGTTCTCCAGAACTCTGAAACTCTGCTTATTGTGCAGCTGAGTAAACTTCCTTTCCTTGAGGTACTCTGCATGGCTGTGGGTTGGAAGGATCCTGATCCACTTGCTGGTACATGCAGTGGCTGAGATTTTGTCCAGCAATGAGTCATCTCTATAAACTACTAGAGAAGGAGGTGGCTGTTAATTAACAGAGATTTGGAAAATATCTTATTAACTTCCCCATCCAGAGAGGCATTCTCTTCCCCTCAGCCCCCTTACCCCAAGTGGCTGTAGCTATTTCTCTCTGGAAATATCCAAGGAGAAGCAGATCATAACAAGTTGGTATGTGCTCACAGCAAAAGAAATGTTCCCTTTTCTCTAGTTTCTTAGCCTGCAGGTTTGGCAATATTTTCAGATTCTCCCACTTCCACTCTTCTTGACACAATTGCCATGTTGTTCTTTTCTTACACAAAGTGGTAGATCTACCTTTTCAACCAGCTTCAGATGCTGGACTCTCACACGTGTGTTGGAGTCATTTTCTGTTCCTATGGATGATTTTTGTCTACTCAGTCAGCCCTGGAGGAAGAAATTCAAGTAAGTCACTTTATTTTACAGGCATGACTTCCATCAGGGATCTAGTGTGGAGAAAACTGTCTGGAAAATAACACTGAGTGGTTTGAAATGCATATAAAAGGCTCCCCCCTGTATAAGTGGGAGTGTGCACACTGGAGGAAGAGTTAGGGGAGGGAACATTAGTGCCAAAGGTCTGTTCTTCACAGTTGGCTGGTCAATTAAGTTCTCTTTCCGTGGTCCTTCTTTCTGACTAGCTGTGGTGCTGTCACTGGGCTCTTCCAAATGAGGTAGGTTAGTGTTTGGGTGTAAATGTAGCTGACAGTTAAGACAGAGCAGTGCTTTTGGAGAGAGCAGATCCATTTGCAGATTCTAATGAAGGAGTTCTTGTTTTTCTTCCATCTAAATCCTCCATAAAATAATTTTATTGAGGGAATCTACCATGCTGTGCCATTAGGAAGAGGAGGGGATAAAAATTATTTTTGGAGCCAGGGATGAAGGATTTGGATGGTAAAGTGTCTAAAACACCTCTCCTATGAGGACAGGCTGAGACAGTTGGGGCTGTTCAGCCTGGAGAAGAGAAGGCTCCAAGAAGACCTTATAGGGACTTTCCAGTACCTAAAGGGGACTTATAGGAAGGATGAGGAGAAACTCTTTAGCAGGACCTGTTGTGATAGGACAAGGGGTAATGGTTTTACAATAGAAGGAAGCAGATTCAGACTTAATACATACACTGAGGATGGTGGAACGCTGGCACAGGTTGCCCAGAGATGTGGTGGATGCCCCATCCCTGGAAACATTCAAGGCCAGGTTGGGTGGGTTCTGAGCAACCTCATCTGGTTGGAGATGTCCCTGCTTCTTGCAGGGGGGTTGGACTGGATGGCCTTTAAAGGTTCCTTCCAACCCTAACTCTTCTATGATTCTATGAAAGAGAAATTCCAGAGTGGATAATTTAGTATCTTCTGAACTGGGTTCCATTTTTAATTTAACCAAGAATATGATCCTGATTCTGGATTAATATATATTTTAAAATGCAAATACCTGGTTTTACTTTACTTCTAGGACTTTTGTTTTAGGTCTACCATCAAAGCTGAATAAGATGACATGCTTGATGGGCTTAAGAGGCGTAACAGGACATTCATTTTGGAAGAGAAGGTAAAGCTGTTGCATTTCTGCTCTGTGACAGTGCAGGAAGAATAGCCTTTCTGATTATTTATGAAATATATGTCATACACCGGACATTCCAGTAACTCGGCACCAAGAAACTGGGAAGTTCATGATCTCCACAGTTCAGTTCTCTTTTCTGCTTTGTACCAATGACTGGGTTCCTTTGGTTTTGCTTCAACAGTACTTTTGACAGTGGCATCCTGGATTTTGTTGATTACAGAACAAATTCAGGCTTTGTGTGACTTTTTTGAGGGAGGGAGGGAGGGTGAGAAGCTCCCAGCTCCTGTTGAGTTACCGACCATCGGGCAGGGTTTTCTTTGTTCCTTCTAGCACAGAAGTGATTTGGCCGGGGGGAAACCTAAGCAATGCCACAGCCAAAATCATGCCCTTCATTATGCTTCATGCTTACTTTTAACTGAGATGAGGGGATTAGCTGCTGCTAAAGGCATTGGTCCGTGAGAACATTTATTGTGTGTGTCACAGGGCGAGTGGTTAGGCTATTAAAATGGATGAATTTATGGTCCTGGCAGTTTGGAAACTTCCCAGGTGGGGAAAGAGGCTTGAAAAGTATACTGTACAAATTTGTTCTGGTATTATTGTAAAGCTAATGTTTCCATTCTTAATGACTATTTGTGAGTCACTGCATGAGGAAGATGAATTTTAAAAGGACAGTGAGGAAAATTAAATCCTGTGTCTAGAACTGCTCTAAAGGTGGTGTCTGATCACTGATGTGCCATAGACACATTGAAGTGGCAGAGCAGCCGTCAGTCCAAGCAGAGAGGCATCTGCTTTTTGCTGTTAGAAAAATCTCTGCCTGGGGCCCAAAGTTTTGTGGGGAAAAGTAACTAGAAATCACTCAAGAAAGTGCTGTAATCACTCAGGAAAGGTGTTAGATGGATAACGTGTCATAAAGAGTTACTCTCGTTTGTTGAAGAAGCACTTACGCTCAAATTAGCTTGTTGATGGGCATATCATCTTTTGAGAGTTGAGTGTGACTGCAGTTGATTGTAGGAAAATGAAGAAGTAACACTAAACAAGCTCTGTTTCTGAAGAGCAAATATTTTGAAATAAAAAGCTGAATTTGCAAAAAGCATGGAAAGGAAGCTTTCCTTTAGGAGAAGGAGACCTATTTTGAAAGAGAAGGATCTGTCATGAGAAGAAGTTCAAATTGGAAACATGAGTGAGAAAGGGAAAAGATGTCATTAGCAATGAGGATTCATAACTAGCAAAGGGCTAGTTCTCAGAAACAATTATCTTCCATGTCTGGGCTTGTTTTCATTGTACCAAAATTTTGGGAGAATCTTGGGAATCGGCACTGGTCCTCACAAGATGCTGAGGAAGATCATTGACTGCTGAACAGAAGCAGCAAGTGGCAGTGCTCACCTGGGCAGAAGTATCTAACTGAAGGAAGAGTGGAAGGGAATTAAAGAAATTTGATTGAGTTGTAGGCTATTGAAAGTACAGTGATCGCTGCAGCAAATAGGGTGAGCAGAAACACAGTACTGAGAACAAACCAAAAATGACCTGGATACTCCAAGTCATCCTTCAAAAGCTAGTTAGGTCACTTACCAAGTATCTGATGACAGCCTCAATAGGTCAGGACAAAGCGAGGAAAGAACACAGAGGCAGACCCTTATTAAGTGGTTGAAGTCAGAAAGAAAGTAAGTTACAAGAAGGAGATATGAAGTGCGGTTGTTTTTGAGGGTTTCACGCTTGATGAAATAGGCTGCTTTTTGGTAGCAAGTCCTTTTTCTTGGTTAGGCTTTCCTTCCCCTGAATATGAAGCTCCAATTGTGCAGGACAGCTGTTTTATAGTTGGTGACTGTTCTAGGATTACTAGCTTGCAAATGATAGCTTTTAAGTATCTGTTACTGAAAAGGGAACTGAAGGGCATGCAAGTCAAGTTCCATGTGATTGCCATCAGCTACTGGGAAGTGGAGGAAATTTAAAGCTGCAAATCCCTTTACCTCCAAACTTGTGTCTTAAATGTGGGGAGAGGGTCTGTTTTGGATCCAGAGAAAAAAGTGGTGATGGAGAGAGAACGGTCGGTGTCTTGCATCAGTGCTTGCTGGCTGTAGTGAATTCTAGAGAGCAGCAGTGGGACAGGCTCGGCAATGGGCAGGCGCTGAAGAGTGTAGAAGTACCTGCACAGGTGGTCTTAAACTCAGTAAAAGTGAAAAATAAACAACTACTGAAATGGATGTATTAACTCCTGTGAAATAAAACAAAAACTGTTCCAATCACTGAATGGTGTCTGAAAATCTGGTCTGCTAGGACTGTACTGTGAATTTCCCCAGATTTCCTTTGTCACAGGGGACAAACGATTCCACTCTTGGTGTCACAAGCAACTGAGACTTAATGCTTGGGAATTGCTTTGAGGTCTTTAGGTGAAAAGCTATGAAGTTCTAATGATATTTGATTAAATGCAAAGAAAAGCAATGGTTTTCTCTGAGAACCATTAGAGTTTGAACTTCTATCACAAGGAATCATTTTCTGCTCCCGAGGCAGGCATCTTTTGATTTTGTTTTTTTTTTTTTATTTTGGTGTTTTGATTTTGTGTTTTTCGTTGGACTTGATGATCTTGGAGCTTTTTTCCAACCTATCCAAAGATTCTATGATTCTATGATTGATCAGCATTCTTATCCTTGGTGACAATGACTGTTTTGGTAGCAGAGATAAACATATGAGGAGCAAGCATTTGTGCTGTGTGCTGTGTTGGTATAAAAAGCCTCCATCCCAATGAACATGTGGGAGCTCACTTACCTGGTACGTTCAGCCTTACATTAGGGCAAGCTCTGTAGTAGAACCTTTGGGGATGTTCACTAAATCAGTTCGTACCACATGTGTGCAACTGGGTGCTACTTACCTTGGTCAAGAACCTGATTTAAACCACTTGGAAGGTGTGGGAGAAAGCTAGGAATAAAGAGGAACTTCTTGATTTTCTGATATAAACCAGGCTGTCCTCATCTTCTGCAACATTGACTCAGTGTGGACTGCCTTGCAGGTGGGGAGAAAGGATCTGCAAGTGTCACTCTTCCCACGTTATCATGGCAGTGTAGCAAGGCATCTTTGACTCAAGTGAGGCATAGCCTAAAATGGCTGGGAGACTACTGTGAACTTGTCAGTGCTAGTCTCCTGTGGTTGCTACCTTCAGGTGAAGCTCAGAAGAAACATCAGTTTTGGCTGGTGGCTTGTGATCTTTTGTCTTGCAAGCCCACCTGGGAGAAGGCGCAGATCAGACATTGAAATCCAGGCTGCTCTGTCTCCTGTGACTGCTGCTGATAGGAAATGCAGAGCGTCATGTTGCTTAAGAGTGAAGTGTGTAATAGAACCATTGTTTGTGTCGAATCAGACATGGTGCCCAAATGAAGGCTGGGAAGGAGTTTCTTCTACACTCAGTGATCCAGAGGAATCAGACCTTTTTAAAGGGTCTGAACCTTTAGCTCTCCCTACCCCCAGGTATCGTTCGCCACAGGGTTACCTGGGCATTTCTCCACTACTGGTGTTTCCTGAGACTCTGTGTGGTCAAACACATTTTCTGTTCTAGGGGACAGGGAGGAAGATATTTGACTGTTCTAAGAAAGGAGCTTTGGGAGAAAGAGAAACCTAATGTTTGTGTACACAGTTGATTAATTTAATGTTACAAGGTGCCAAAACACCTTCTCAAGCTACCTGCCAAATTTGATCCATAACTTCAAGCAATGTGGAAACAAAATTTGCTTCTGACAGCCTTGTAAAATTCTGTCCAAACAGGATTAGCCTTCCTTTCAGTAGTGATTAAAAAAAAAAA
>WHYT01015838.1:0-33576 GCA_009806455.1 Tetrax tetrax
TTTTTTTTTTTTTTTTTTTTTTTTTCCTGTCTTTTAAGAAGGGAGTAAACAGAGTAATTTTGGATCATTGTTTGGGCAGTATTCTCAAGCTGCTAGTAACTGAGCTAATTAGGTGTTAGCTCTTACAGAACTTGGTAGTACATTTTTACAGGCAATATAAAGACCTTAACATCAAAAAAATTCATTCTGAAGAAAACATTTACAAAAGATGCAAAATGCTGTCAGACTTCTGTGATAAATACAGCAATCTGAGTATGCATTAGGTTTTTTGGGGGTTTTGTTTTTTTTTTTTTTTTTTCCTACAGCATGCAACATTAGGCATCTGGTGTATGTGAGGGACTGTATTCTACAGAAATGACTCATTCTCATTATTGTTTTCACTAAATGGAAAAATGTATTTGTAAAGGAGGAGTTGCTAGGAAGCCCGGTGTGAATGTGAGGTGAATTCATTGAGACACGAGGGGTGGTATGTGAAGTGTTTACCAATGTGCTTTCAAACTGGTGTTGGTAAACGCTAAATGTTCTTAATCCTGCTCCTTGGGTGCATCCTTTTCTTCCCCTTAAAAAAGAATGTTTATCATTAGGCTAAATTTATTGGGTAGAAGTCTGAAATTCATTGCTCTCAACTTGTGTGAACATTTCCTATAAAATCTCTGTCCCTTGTAAAAAATAGGAATTCAAGAAACGGAGATTGAAATAAGTGAGCAGAGACCTGCAGAAGGGTCACTGCGCGTGGGGAATGGAGGACGAGCGTAGCCTTCGGCCGAGGCCTCGCTCGCACTCAGGAGATAAATGTTACAAAGCAGTGTGATGTATTAGTTGTCTGTTTCATGTGTCCTACCGAGTTTAAAACATTTCTGCTTTAAGATGGAATGAATGTCCTAACCTTATTTTTATACATAGTACACAAGGTCGTGGGGGAAAGGATTCCCCCAGCCTCCAATTTACCCAATGTTTATTTTCGGCCTGAGGCCTAGAAACAGTTACTAGCCAAGAGAATGGTTTTTTGTGTCCATGGTACAACAACAGAAGGTTGTTATAAGGTCTGTGGTAAGCATGGCCACTGTGGAGGAGCAAACTCAATCCCTGCAGAAGAAACTCCTGCAGAGGGTTGTTTAGAAGGAACCCATTCTTAAGGTTCCAAGGGTTGAGAGGTGGATTTGATGGGATAGTTGAACAGGCTGCCAAAGTTACTGAGCCGAAGTGTTTTTTTTACACGCCAGAGTTTGTTTTCGTTGTGGCCATGACCAGTGCCACTAGTTAAGTGAAATTTCATTTTCTGTATCATGAGGATGTGATAAATAGGTGGCTTACAAATGCAAGGCTAAATCCTGCAAATAGTTAGGCAGTGTGATATGAGAACACACCTTGTCTCCTAGTTGCAAGTCCCGTGGTTGCAGTTTTGTCTTTACCCTTTGACTGTTGAGGATGATGTCAGAAGATCCTTCAGCAGGCCTCTCAGGCTCTTGTTTAGAGATACATACATTTAGCAGCGAGCTAAACACTAAGTTTTGGTTTGTCATGTGTTGTGTTTCCATCCTTTTTTTTTTTTTTTTTTAAATCTCATGCTACTTACAGAAAAATAAGGAAAAAAAAAGAAAAAAACACTCTGTAAATGTGTTCTGTAGTCTTAAAATTGCAGTGAAAGCTGAGTGTGTAGAGTTGGGTTTTTTTGTTTATTTGCTTTTTATGTTTTTTTTTGTTTGTTTTAGGAAGACCCAGACCCTTACCGTATTAGATAACATCAGGTCAGTTAAAGGAAAAACTACCCCTAGTCCATTTGTTGTCAAAGGGGTAACTCTTTACATGCTCTGTAAGTTTGATGGTGAACGTGAAGAAGTAAAGAAATTTTGAAGAGGTTGCCATTATTTTATTTCATAAGACTTGAATTTCTTAAACAATTTATGAGATTGTAAGTCTATTTTTGGATGAAGTCCTAAATAGGGCCAGTATAAAATTCTCTTGATAAACATTCAAATTCAAAGCCAAACATTTCACAAAATCTAAAACCTTTCTGAATTTAAAAAAAATAATACAAATGTTACTTCTCCTGGAGAAACCCATATAGAGTATAACAACTCTGTTAATAATTTCTTTTTTTCCATTACCTGAAATCCCAATTGAAACAAATTGTTTAAAAATAATAAAAAAAATTAATCTTTATTTCTTTCTCTGCTGCTTCCTCTTACAGATGGCTTCAGCAGAACTTAATAGGCAACATCATCTTGATGTCAGGGTATAAAAAGAGATGTTGTATTGAAATACTTCTAGCAGATGGGACAACAAAATCAAAATCACAGAATTAAAAAGGCATGCAGTGTTTCAGTGTGAGAGAGATACCTTTCGAGAGAAAACTTTCGTTTGAGTTTTTTACAGATTGCAAGAGGAGACAAGCGTTTGGTCACTGCGGTATTTGGGCTGTAAACCAAAGACAACGCTCATCAGGAATCCTCTGTATTTCTTTAGGCAGTATCTCTTATCTCAGCCTTTGAGGTTTCATACAAAACTTCTGGGTATCTTTGGTTTCAGAGACAATTTTTGTTCTGGAAACATGGGCCTGTGAGGTATGTTGGGCCAGATGAGGACAACAATGTTAAAATGTGGCAGTAGTAGCTCACACTTGGGAAGTTACTGCCTGAATTCACTTGCAGATGGTACCGTGGTAGAACCTTGTAGTTCAGACTTAGACTTGGCAAGAAGTCTCCCATCTTCTTTTGATTTATTTCTGTTGGAATGGACTAAGTTGAGGAGTTGCAAGACAGAGAAAAGAAAACAAGGTCTCACATCAAGTAGCCATGGTATTTTCTTGTTACATTTTATGATAGTAGAGGAAAGGTTTAACCAAATGCATTTCTGCAAAGTAACCAGTGAAACAGCAGAAGCTCTCAGAAATCCTCTTCACAGTCTCTCGATTTCTCTATTTGTTATAACATCTTTGCACAGGGGGCTGAGAATTTTGCCTCTTATGGTACGTTTCTGGTTTACCTAAACGTCTTTTTCTAATTTCTTTTTTGACTTCTTGCTTTCCTTTGGAAAAAACAACATATTTTTTCTTTTGTATTCCTTAGGATTTATCTTAATTTAGTATTTTATTCATAAGTTATTTTATTTTTCATATATATGATAGGCCATTTTCAACTATTTTTCAAAATTTTGTCTTTTTTCCTCACTTTTCAACGTCAACTGATAGGAATTTGCTTCACCGCTTTAAAATTGCTCCACTTTTAAATACTCTGCAATGAACACTGTGTAGGAAATGTCTATTTAAAATAAAAAACTTAGAACTTCTGGATTTTTTTTTTTGCCCTGGTCTCTCTTTAAGAGCGGAGGTATATGAGATTGCAGTTTTCTTTCAAGTAAGATTCCACAAGCATGCACATAAGCTGCTTGAAAGCAGCATGCAGCCTAAAGCTTGAAAAGTTCTTGAGGAATTTCTGGGACAGGTTCTTGACCATCACTGACCAGCATCTCATTTGTGCTAAGCTTGGCTCAATTTTTCAAGTTTTTGGTGTACATCATAGCTCAATGTGCGTCATCTGTGATTCTTCCTCCAATCTAGGTGATAAAAGATCCTGATTCCTTTTCCATCACAGGAGAATCTCATGTTCTTTTTGCTGAGCTCTGGATTAGTCCCACAAAGAGTTGTTGTAGGCAAGAACTGTCACAACTGGCATTTTTTGGTGGAATTGGATTGAGCAAGTGACACTATGAAAGCATATGCATGCTTTCTGATGCAAACCAATAATATTAAGATTATTTTTCTGAAGGCTCTTCTGCCTCCCTCTTACTTCTGGGGTGGAACCAAAATTCTGAAGAAATCAGTAACACCTTCAAAGATTGCTTAGATTTATTTCAGGAGCATAAAAAAAACCCCCAAACAACCAACTAAGACAACCTGGCTCTTTGCCTGTATCTCTTTAGTTCCAGCTTCCTGTATCAGAATTTTATTTCTGTGGTCCTGATCTTGCACCTTTCCTCACAGGGTAATCATCTTATTTTCCAGGGAAACTGAACAGAGACAAGGAACTCAGCAGGACTGGATAACTTCTGGAAACTTTAAGAAAGTTGTTAATGAAACCCAAATGGTGCTCTGCATAAAATGGGTAGATGGAGATGGCTTCTCACAGGAAAAAAAAACAAACTCCAAAACAAAACTTCAAATGGAATTCAGATTTTTGGTCTTGTCCCTCTTGGAGCCACTTCAAGTATTTTTCCAGTTCATGTGATTTGATTATACATAGTTTTCCTCAATCTTTTCTTTGGAAAACAATTACTTCTCATACCCTGCAGTGTCTTCTGATTGACAAAAACATTATTTAATGGTATTTTAGGTTGAAAGAACCCGAAGAAAAACTTCCAACTTCCTCGGACTGTATCTAGGAGGTAGAAAGTAAGTCTTCTCAGTCAAGTGTACTTAGAAAGACCGACATGAAAAAATGCTATATTTAAAGGGTAGATGAGGGTGTGAGAATACAGTGTGACCTCTTGCTTGAAGAGGGACTATTGACTGGAATGGTTCCTCTGTACAATCAATGTTACTACAGTGCGTGTGAATATGAATGAAAGTTGGGTAGTTGTGGGTGTTTTATTGTTGAAGGAATACTGTTCTTTTCCAGGCTGGGTATTTTAACTGAGAAATTCTGGATACAAGTAAGGGCTTTCTAGATGTATAGACCTATTCTCAAATTACTTTGGTTTTTAGAGGTTACAATGGACAGGGGAGAAGAGCAATCTTTTCCTGATATGGCCAGAATGTGGATGAAGAGTAAATTTTATTTATTAATTAAAATAGAAATGAACTTGGCAAGTTGTTCGATGAGCTGCCAAGTCTGACAGCAGGGAGTTAAAGCCTTTTTTTTTTTTTAATGTCATTAAATATGAAATTCTGCCCATGGCACTGAAGATAATTTATTGTATTCTGGGACTCATCAGTACATACAATTTCCATTCATTACTTACCATGGCTAAGTTTCTACCAATGTGACAAAATTTGACTGTATTTCAACAGGCTCTGCTGACATTATTATAACTGTATTCAAGTTAGGCCTTCTGGCTGTGGTTTCACAGATAATTAATGCTAGCATAAATGACTCCTCTTAAAGATGCACCCTTGCCTTGCTTCTGCCTCTTGTTTTGTCTCCTCATCCCGATTCACATCTTTGTAGAGCTTCACAAGCATTTCTACAGCCACGTAGTGATTTGAATTGGGAAGCTGAATGGAGTGAAATGACACTTTATTCTCATCGAGTTAGTTTTAATCAGTTCAACTGATCCAGTTGCTGATGCAGGTTCACAGATGTGCTTCCCAGCTGAAAGGAGGAGCCAGCAGTGGGATGTGAGTAAATCCATGGGGCCGCCTGCCTTCCTTCCATCAGCTGGCTGATGCTGGCATAAACTGCCACTGAGACATGGTAGTGTGAGAGCATGAGGAATTCCACTTCAGGCTGATAGAAACACAAGCAAGTAATAATACAGATGGATCATTGAACAGCTGGACACACAGTGACTCATCTGGAGGATCTTTACCTAAAATAGTTTATTTCTGTGTCTGGCATTCACTGCCTCTCCCTTTGAGTAGTAATAACTTTAATGAGATATACATACATGATGGCTTTTCTATTGCATTTCTTACCCTGACAATTTATTGCCTTTTCACTTTATTAAAAAAAAAAAGCTTAAAATATTTCATTCTTATTTGTGTGATGCCAGATGCAGTGATTAAGAAAGGTAGCAGTGCTGCTTAGCCATATGTAGCTGTTAATGACTTAGTTGAGCATCTGTTTATTTGGTATTTGATTATTAGGTGGGTAGCATCATTTAACCAAGTACTTAGATGTCAACTAAGTCAACTGAAAGGAGCTAAATTACAAGAAGGAAAGCATGATAAAGACAACAGATCTCCAGCTTCATGCCATAATTTGTTATTCCAATGTGTGTTGGGATCTTTTTTGGGGGGTGGGAGTGGGATACTAAACCCGTCAACCCTCAACTGTAATATTCTCAATAATCATGAAATACAACTTCAGGTTTCCTATTTGTAGCATATGGGAAATGTGGCAGGTTAACATAAAATATTCCTGTTAAAAAGTAAGTTTGAATGGAGAGTAAGGAACGGTGTAGTAATGTAATGGGGAAAACCACAGCAGGTTCACAGTGATGCCTCTGCAAGATGGACAGAAATTCAGTTTGGTGTGAATCAGCACAGCTGTATTGGCATGAGTGAAGCTGAGCTGAACTGCTGTGTGGTTTTTGTTGGGTTTTGTTGCCTTTTTCTTTTGTGTGGGTTTTTTTGGGGGATGTGGGGTTTTTTGTTTTTTTTTTTTTGGTGTTTCCCCCCCCCAAAAAAAAAAAAAAACCCACAATAGAAAACTTCAAGAAGAAACCCTGTTGTTTCTCTGGGGATGTGTGTGTTTGTATGTCGCTAGAGTTCACGATTCTTCTCTGGTAGAAAACAGCACATTTCAAAGAATACTAGAAAGGAGTTTAAAAAGCCCTGTTAGTAGTTACACTTGCAGTTTACAGCTTATGACTGTTGGACGCTATTGTTAGAAAGGTTTAGAACCGGCTGTATTGCAAATAATTATTTATGACTTCAGACAGTAGCCTGTTTATGCAGGCTCCATGGCTGTGCCCTCTGGTCTTCCTTTCTTTCCCCAAAAGACCTGTGAAGGCTGTTAGAGGATGGTGAAGTTCCACAATTTTTGATGTCCAGGAAGAAAAAGTCTTTCCGTAGCTATAAGACCGCAAGGAATAAAAGCACCCAAATCTCTGCAGTTTCCCTGAAAGTGTCACCGCCTTTCTTCAGTTTGATTCTAGTCTCTTTTTGGAGTGAACCATGGCAAGCTGCCTTCTCTGCTTGCACTGGCCGCTCTTCCTCTTGGAACAAGTTTCAATAGTGAGTTAAAAATGGAATATAGTTTATCTGCTTGTAACTATAGTCAGAGTTTTATTTTTTGGGGGAGAGGAGGGGAAGGAGTGTGTTCACTTGCTAAAACTGATGACTGCTGCAGTTGTTTTTAATCTGTCCAAAGATAATCAAATGTAAAGTAATAGTGAGCTGCAAACCCTGGACTGGTTTCACTTACAATGCAAGAGTCTAAACAAGCCTGTCTTCTTTAGCTGCTATCACAAAATCGCAAATGTAAGTACAGCTTTGGCTATAATTTTTATTGACACGAAACAGTAAAAAATGGAAGCCAGTAACATGGAAGCTAGAAAGACAGCATGATGATAGATGGTTTTAGGTTGCTGTTTATCCTCTTCTGGTAATAGGCTGTTTGCTGTTTTAAATCCCACAGGTGGTGGGATGCCCCTGTGTGGCCTTCAGAGCTTTTCGCAGTTCAGATTCACCGGGTTGGTCCTAGCTAGCGGCTGAGTAAGAAACAAGAGAAATGAAGCCTCCTATTAAATCTCTTTTTTTAAAAACTTGTGGTATTGAGGATCAATTTAATCTTTACCTGTTGCAGTATGCGGATGTATGCTCTTAAATCCGTCTGGACTTCTTAGTTTGTGTAAAGCACTGGACCGTTGCTGACCTGGAGCAGCAGTACTTGCACAGACTCGCCCTTGTGATTCCACTGCAGCAGAGGAAACCTGGCAGCTGGGTGGAAAGACCAACTGAAAACAAGGTGGCTTTCTTGGGTTTCTTGAAAGAAGACGACAGCTGTGTGTGGGGAGTTAGGGATGCATTCAGGTATTTGCTGAATGTTTCAGAAGGTTAATGGGTTACATAGTTTTGAGCTTAAGCTGGTAGGATGAATGTATTTGGATTTCTGGTTTCAGTGATACTGCAAGCGAGACGAGGTTTCTGTTTTGCCTGAGGCATTTGTCCAAGATATTTGGAATAGAGACAAGAGCTCGAGCCTGGATCAGAACATGGTGAAAAGGCATTTGTATCCCGTACCTTTCCTTCTGTAGCTGCTCTGGTACCTTTATCATGATGTGAATTTTACAGCGAAGCACAGACACTTTAGGTTTGGATTTGGAGACCTAAGAAAAGGCTGGGAAGCTGTGCATGAAGGATCTAGAAAAACAAGCCTCATTCTCTGTGGTGCATTTTCATATTTCAGGTGAACATATTTTTCTGACCTAGATTTTGGTAAGGTCATGGCAATTGTGCATATGCTCTTTTCAAGTATGTACAACTTTTTTCCTCTTGTGGATTCTCAAAGTGTGATATTGGTATTATTTGACTCTACGAAGCCTTTTTTCCCTGAAAAAAAACCAACAAACTTGTGCTCTTGAGATGTGCACACTTACAGCAGTGAGAGATCATCTATTTTTTTTTTGCCTTAAATTGCTTAGTTTTCAGTATTTTATCCTTGCATTTGTGAAATTTGGAATCTAATGTTAAATATGAGTGTTAGCATCCATGTTTATTGGTTGTGAAGCTTGCACAGAATGTACTTAATACACTTACAGCTTTAGAAGGTGACAATTTTATTTGTTAAGTTGCAGTGGAGAGGAATAAGCAACAGTGCAGAGATAGATGCTAGTAAGTTTAGAATCATAGAACGGTTAGGGTTGGAAGGGACCTTTAAAGGCCATCCAGTCCAACCCCCCTGCAAGGAGCAGGGACATCTCCAACCAGATCAGGTTGCTCAGAGCCCCGTCCAACCTGGCCTTGAATGTTTCCAGGGACGGGGCATCCACCACCTCTCTGGGCAACCTGTGCCAGTGTTCTACCACCCTCATTGTGAAAATATTTTTTCCTAATATCCAATCTGAATCTACCTCCCTGTATTTTAAAACCATCACCCCTCATCCTATCGCAACAGGCCTTGCTGAAGAGTTTCTCCCCATCTTTCTTATAAGCCTCTCTTTTGTTTGCTTGTTTGTTTTTAATAACTTAAAATGTGCTGAATATTTCAGAGTGACAGAGTCTCAACTGGACATTTTTTACAACAGATAATTATAGTAGTCAGGTGGCTTAGCTAGCATTTTGGTGTATATTGACAGTTCACAACTTCCCTGAAGTTATCTTATGTGGCTTCTCCAAAGTATTTTTATGTCCTGCTGAGCTGCTAGATATTTTGGTATAGCTTGTAAGCAAAACATCCAGACTTCTCAAATCAGATAACATATCCAATTTTTTCTTTTAGATAGTCATGTCTAACAGCAAATAAAAATATTGATTTCTTGGTGGAATTGGTTCCTCTGTTTCATCCTTCTTGTTGCAAGTCCAAGCAACTTCTTCTAAAAGAAATTATCTGTCAGCATTAGTATTAAGCTATCCATAAAAATGTTAATTTGAACTGAATTTCCAGATCAAACAGAAAACTTAATTAATGTCAGTTAATTAAATTCTTGGTGGAAATGAGAAAATAAGTACACAGATGCCCAAGACTGCTGCTGTCTCTTTGTTCATAAAGCAAACGAAGCATTTTCTGGCTGTACCTGGAGGTGGCAGGTCCTTGGTGGGAATGATTTCCTTGAGGAGCAAACCCTACTGCCTTCTGCATCGTGTCCCAGGTGATGTAGTTTTCTTTTTCCAACTGTTATCTTATGTAGCCTTATTACATGGCAACATAGTCAAATAAAAGAAAATAGATGTGAAGACCCTTGATTGCACACTCTGCTCTCCAGGAGAAGAGTGTGACACCTGTATCATCCGTCACAGTTGTTAGTTACGGTCACTTAACTCTTCACCGCAGGCCGTGGTGATGAGTGCGATATAAATCTTGGAACCTGCCGGCTGCTGGGGCTGTGCGTGCGCACGTGGCCTTTGTCGTAAAATTAATCCGGGCTCGCTGGCCGCAGCTCTTGCGAGCGGGCTCTGTCCATATGGAGAAGCTCATTGGTATTCAGCTGGTAGACTTGTGATGCTCTCGTTCGCCAGATACCGCTGCTGGATTGCAGGTGTTTGCTGCTGCTGCTTGGAAATAGCGCCAGTGCATACTTAATGTGGAATTTGCAGTTTGAGCAATGAATCTGGGAGAGCAGTTGGAAGAGTCATCGGATTTGATTGTGCCTTCAGTCTTGGGGTGTTCTCACGACTTCGGGGGTTTTGTAGCCTTTAAACCAGGAACAGCGTTGATGCACGCAGTTGAAACCACTTGTCCTTGGGCAGTGAAAGCTGTGTGCAGTAGTTGATGTTTCTCCTTCCCTTCCCACTTTGTGGGTATGTGAGGGGGGGATGTATGTGTGTGGTTTTTGTTCTCTGGATTATTTTTTTATTTATTTTTTTTTTAAAGCCATAGCCCTTCTTTGCATGGCCCTTTCGTGCTTTCAGAACGACACATCCCAATACAGATGCTCTGTTCCTATTGGCATGTTAGCAGATGGTCTTTGTGACAGTGGTCTAATGCAGATAGTAATGAAATAGAAGTGGGATGATAGGAAAAGAAGTATTTTTATTTCCTTTTGGTTTAATTCTGCAGTGAAAATTAGGTTTCTGTTTAAGAATATAAAAATATTTTTTTTTTCAGCATTCAAGTTACAGTGGTATAAGTGATGTCTGCACCTTCCTCTCCGTGCAGCAGGGCAGGCACCAGTTATATCTGAGCATGAAGTGTTCAGAGTTAATCTTTCTGTCCATTATTTCTCCCAAAGCAAGTGGCAGAGGCCTGTAAGCTGTTTGTTAGGTTGCGCAAAACTTCCTGCGTTTATTGACTAGCAAATATTTGTATTCTCTGCAAGTTGAAGGGGGAAATGTTTGTTTTTTCTTTTCCGTGTTTTTAGATAAGACACATTTTTCTTTTGAGATTTATCTAATGTACCAGGCAAGATTTAATGTGTAAGCATTGGGGGCGAGGGGGAACCTGAGTGTGGACAGGCAAGTTTCACCATGTCTGCTGGTCTACACTATGTGCTAGATTTTCCCCAGAAATGTTTTGACTGAAGGACACACTCTTCCATGCTGTTTTTAAATAGATGTTTTGTCAGGAATATTTTCCAGAGGCTGAGACTAAGTTTCAGGCTTGTTTTTAGAAAAGCATCCTTAAAAATTTTAATTTTAGTCACTGATTGTTGTCACAATTAGAACAGCAGTGTAGCTTGTGTTGTTAAACCTTGTTTTTGAGTGGGAAATAGCAGTAGTCTGGAGGAAATTCAGTACAGTTCACAGGTCTCAACTGGAATGTGAAAAGTTGCCTCGATTGGAGACTTCCTCTCTCTGATAGAAAAGGAAATACTGTTTGTACTGATCAAGGGACTTCGGTAACACGAATATGCTGTGATCTTTCATAGAGAAATATTTTCTGTTTCATTTAAGGTTACATTGTTTGGATTAGTGGAACAATCCTTCATCATTTTCAAGGGCTGGGTGTGTTTGGGATGCTTCCAGGGCTCCCCGCTGTGTAGCATACTGCTGATTTCGGGCATCGCGTTCTGCTGTCTGATGGATAAATGGCTGCACCGTTGCTCTGTGTCCTAATTTTTTCTACTTCTAAAAAGCAAAAACCTGACTAATCCTTCCCTTTTTCTGATGACAGCTGTACATTGAAAAGATTTTAACACGTTTTAAAAAAATTTCCTCATCTATGCTGCAGCTGCATCGAGTCCTGGAGCCACCGTGTCTCATCACTGAGCACAAGAAAATGTTACGTTCGCAGACTGTTGTGTAGAGAGCGCGTTACACGAATCAAAGATACGTAGATCAATAAAAAAAAATGTTTTTGTCAATGCTGTGCTATGAATTAGTACCCTAGTTAGGTTTTAAAATATGTGGGATGAATGCTAGTTTGGAGCCTGCCAGATCTATAGATGAAAAAATAAAAAAAAGCTACACAGACTCCAATTCCCATTACTATTTAGTTTATAGGCGTTGGAGTGACCTTCTAAACTGCGCAGTGATAATTGCCTACTTTACATAATGCACAAAGCTTCACCGAAGAGTATTCGTAGTGATGGAATGTGTATTAAAAATCATTGTCTGGTAGCTAATAAGAATGTAAAGCCATTCTATAAATAGTGCAGATAGGCTCTAAAGGGAAAAATGAGCAAATATACTTAAGCAAATCAAAGGATGAGTGGTTACGGGGGGGCCCTGTGTATTTAGTGTAAGAGCAGCCTGTAGACTGTGTCCGTGTTGGCAAGTAGCACGGCACTGCAGCAATAGATCCAGGGAGGAAAACTGAGGGTCCAGCATCCCTCTGTGTTTCAGCAGGTTTTTCAGGCTAGATCAAACCTTGTTCTTTGGACAGAAGTTAGAGTTAGAGGAGTGCATCTCACAGTTTAGTCTGGGAGGAATCCAATTTTGCATACTTTCATGTTGCTTCCCAGTACAAACTGAGGAACAATAAATAGAGATGATCTGGAGATTTGCTCCAAAATCATTCTTCCAATCTAAACTAAAATGCTATTTATAGAATTGCATGGAACATCAGTAGTCTTTTACCCTAGATTTATGATCTTTGCATTGGATAGAGTATCTTCGAGGTTTTTTTTAGGAATAAGTGGAAGTTATAGTAGGATTGATATTTCAGGGGCAGAAAGGGGATCAAGAGACCGTGCATTAATGTATTGAAGCCTGACACTTATGACATGTTTGCATATGCTCTGCCTCTCAAGATTAAATGCTAAATTCATGGGAAAGTTTCCAGTTGTCCACTGTATTGGGCTTACGTTGGCAAGGTTTTGGTAGCAGGGGCTGCAGAGGTGGCCTGTGTGAGAAGAGGCCAGGGGCTGCCCCCTGCGTTGGACACAGCCCGTTCCAGCTCACTCCAAAACAGATCCAGCACTGGGCAAAGCTGAGCCCATCAGTGAAGCTGGTGACGTTCTGTAATGAGATATTTAAGAAAGGTTAAAAACACAGTGTAGCAGTTGAGAGAGAGGAGAGTGAGAAAAATGCATGGGAAGCCACTCTGCAGACACCCCGGTCAGTGAAGGAGGGGGTGGAGGTCCTCCAGGCCCCGGAGCAGAGATTCCCTGTCAGCCTGTGGTGCAGCCCATGGTGGAGCAGGTTGTCCCCCTACAGCCCGTGGAGGCCCACGGAGGGGCAGAGATCCACCCACAGCCCGTGGAGGACCCCACGCCGGAGCGGGTGCGTATGCCCTGAAGAAAGCCTGCGGAGAGCCCGTGCTGGAGCAGGCTCCTGGCAGGAGCTGCAGCCCCTGAAGAGAAGCCCACACAGGAGCGGGTTTTCTGGCAGGAACAGCAGCTCGTGGGAAGGACCCACGCTGGAACAGTTTGTGAAGGACTATATCCTGTGGGAAGGACCCCACGCTGGAGGAGGGGAAGAGCGTAAGGAGGATGGAGCAGCAGAGACAAAGTATTATCGGCTGACCGCAACGCCCATTTTTTGTCCCCCTGTGCTGCTCAGAGTGGGAGGAGGCAGAAGAATTGGGACCAAAGAAGTGAAGTTGAGCCTGGGAAGGAGGCTTCATTTCTCACCATCCTACTCTTTTTTTTAATTGCCGATAAAAAAATTTCCCCAAGCCAAGTTTGTTTTACTCATGAGAGTAATCTCCCTGTCTATCTCAGCCTATGAGCTTTTAAATCTTATTTTCTCCTCCCGTTCTGTTGAGTAGGGGGAGCGAGAGCAGCTCGGTGGGCGTCTGGCAGCTACCCAAGGGTCTGCTCACTACAACTAACCTGAGGTTGCGGACAAATTTAAACTTTGCAAGCATCTGTTCCTGTGAGCTCTCTCCAGTCCAAGTTCCCTTCAACTGCCGGTGATGGCAGCATGAGCTAATTCAGCAGTTTTGTTTTTCTTGTTGTGGATTACAGGGCATTCACATGATCCTGTTTACCAGCACAGCCCAGAGCAGTAACTTCCAGCAGAGCTGAAGACAAAGAGCAATGATGTGTTCAACCAGTGCTTTAAATCCACGACGGGATGTCTCAATGGTGTCCTTCTACAGCTTCCTTCTATTCTCTCTTAATGCACTACTAGATACAATCTGTCCATGTTAAAAAAAATGAATAAGCTTGTCCAAAAAAAAAAAAACCTTCTTAAGTTTCCAACTACCAATATGTAGTGACTGGTTTTGAACCAGTATTTATTGGTATGCTAGTGGATTTTTTGAACAATTTTGCCTCCTAAGTGTTAGAACTACTGAAGTCATTACTGCTATTAGGAAAACTCAACAAATATCAATCTTGCATCCTAGCCACAAAGATGGCATGATGGAAGCTTGTAGAAGAGAGAATCAAATTAGGATTAATGGGAATACACTTGAATGTGAAGTCATTTTGGGGGCAGATGGATGGGAGGACACATCATTTATGTGACATATGTTAAATATTCCTGCTGATGTAGGGTTGTTGTTTAATAGTCATTTAGTTTGGGCTTGTTTATTTGACTAAGTTGCCTTTCTTGGCAATTTCTGGTTCCTTTTTAATTTAAAACAAACTTTTTTTTTTTTTGTAGTACTTTGTAGGAGCTTCCCCTCCCCAACCTATTTTTGCCTGCCTTTTATCTGATGCAGCTTTCATCAGTTGAGTTCATATTTTTCTTATTAGTGGGAAAACAGTTGTTTCCAATTAAAAACTCAAAAAAAAAAAAATCAGCTTCAGATTTGAGAATAATTTGTTTTAATGCAAAGATGTTACAAAATTGCTGTAACATGAAAACTATTTCAGTTCTCTTTTATTATTTTTGAATGATTTTTTTTTTTCCTCCACAATTAAAACAACTGCAGATAAGTTTGATTCCAAACCATTCTTTTTCATTCCGAGACAAATCTGAAAAGTCTTCCAATTAAAACTTGGTCTAAATCCTATAGTCCCACAGGAAGGGCTGTGCTTGTTGGTATGCTATTTATATGAACTTATAAGGTTGAACTTAAAATACTGTTGGCAAAATGGTGTATCAGGGAGCTTCCTGATACTTCAGTAGTAATGGCATACTAGTTTCACTGAGAAATAATTACTTCTGAGATGTAAGATTAGGAAATTTGTTTTGCCTGCCCTGAAGTGGCCACGTAGCGATGGTATCCGGCAGTCAGACCACCACGGTAGCTTCTAAATATGGTGGCTCCCAATTTGTCTGGTGTCCTTACTGATGGACGTGGCGCTACCTAAAAGGTAGCTGGGTTTCATTTTTAAAATGAAACCAATTTAGAGTCACCTTATTTGTATCCCTTTTGTGCTGATAAGGTTTTTTTCACAGGTCTCTGTTGTGTGAACATTGGAGCTTTTTTTTTTTGTGTGTGCTTTTCTCTGTTTACTGTTTTTTTTTGTTGTTCAGAAAGTTACATATACTTCAGTAAATCCCTTTGCACTAACTTCTGAAACAACCTTTTCTGTCTTATTTTTTCTCCATCTTTCTAACCCTGTGCAGTTGTTTTGCCTCTATATTCACAGAAAAGAAATTACCATAAGTTTTCCTTAGGCTCTTGATTTTTTTTTTTTCCCCTCATTTCGGTGCTGTTTGTGTATGCAGGGAGATAGAAAATACTGCTGATCTAATGTACAGGTGTGAAGGAGGAAAACAGGTGCAAGGCAATGGGAAAATTGGTACTCAAATCTGATGGAATTAGTTGTGTAACGAGATAGTAAAAACTTAAAGCAGCTCAATAATTTTTTCATTTACTTAATTTAATTTGGGGTTGCTTACATGTAGTTTTGTGCATTAGAATGCCTATGAGCTATGGTATAGTTTTAAAATCCCTTTCTATCGGCTTCAAGTCCCTTACCCGTTACTGATGATGACCCCTGTGCGCGTTAACTTGACAGCTAATTATATTCCGGCGGTTTTGTACATCATCCTCTTAAAATGCCATTCCCTAAATAACACATCACACCCCTGCCCCCAACTTCTGTGTCCTCTTTTTCATATTGTTCACATTTGTGCTTTTCATTAAACGTAACTTGTAAATTGTCACTCTCCTGCTTCTCTAGCCTCAGAAGGTGTTACATGACCAGAACGCAATTACCCCGGTCCTCGCCTCTTCGCAGCGTGCTGTGTGTCAGGGTACAGGTTGCACTGTCTGGAGCTGAGCCGCAGCGGTTGGCCTGTGCTTCTCAGCCCTGAAATTCTGGCTGCTGTGCCTATCTATGCCTTACAGCCATCCGCGGCATCAGAATAGATTTAAATCACTCAAAATAGTATTAGCTTTTCATTGTATTCTCACCAAAGATTTCTGATTTGGTAAAACCTGATTAGCTGTGTTGCAAGTCCTTATATGTCTTATGCCTTTGCTTAAACTTCTTGAAGATCTGCCTGTTTATCTGAAAAAAAAAATAGTGACTTATTTTGTGTTGAAGCCTATGCTTCAGTGAAATGCCACCTCAGCTCAGTGGCACCTGAAGAATACTGGCTGTTTGTGAGGGTGTTTTAATCAGAGAGAGAACTTCCCCCAGGATGTGGATCTGACTCATTTTTTGGAGAAACCTGTCAACAACGCGTATCTGAGATGGCTTGAGTGTTACCCTGGGATTAAACAGCCTATTGTACCTCAGGTACAAAGTACTCTCTGCTTTTATTTTTCTACATTTCTATAGCACACATTATCCCAGTAACATGGACTGTTGGCCCCCGTTGTCAATTTTTAGATTTGATGTGCTTTTCCAAAACGGCGGGTGTTGGCAAATAAAGAGTACGTGTGAGTAATTTTATAGTTTGGTAGTTACACTCCTTGGTTTTTCTATGCCAGGGAAGAAACTGAGGCAGGAACGGAGAAAAAAGTGAGAACAATTTCTGGACTAAGTACAGTAAAGTTTGTACTTGTGGCTAAAACACACCAAAAGCTGCTGTTTTCAGTGTGGATTATATTAAAATGAATTTAAGTTTTAAATTCTCTCTCTTCTCCCAGCCTTAAGGTGGGCTGAGCTCTTTGTAAGTTCTTTCAAGAAGTTGCTGTCGTAACAAGCAGTTTGCTGTTAAATTAACCGATTTCAGAAAATATTCTAAAACAGGAGAAACATTTGTTAATTTTCACTCACATTCAGACCTATTTCTGTGACAGCAGATGACAACTGTACTTCTGCTGAAGAGGGAAGTGTTGATGAGAGGCTGTTGCATTTTCATCAAGTTTGAAGCCACTGGAATGATAACTCTTAATCCTTCCAAAGTGCATTAACTGAAGCAACATTTGTTATGTTCAACCTCTTAAGTCTAGCAACAGGATAGGAAATTTTTGGGAATACATTTGCAGGGATGGTGCCTTGGTTTACTGCATTACAGCTCCTTGTTTCAAGGAGATGCTTTGGCTTTGTTAGTAGTGACATCAGGAACGCGAAGTTTGGATTCTGATGTGTACTGCAGAAATGTCTTCAGTGATAAATTAACAGGAGAACCAAAATTCATAACCGAGATACTTTAAAACATACTTTTTACTTCACAGGTTATTTTGGGTTTTGTTTCACTGGTGAAAATTTAAAACTTGAACTTGTAAAACTTTAATGTGAAGGTGATGAATTTTAGAATGAGTGTTACAGTTTATGGGAATGTTTCCTGTCGGACCCCTGTGGCTTTATCTGTAGGTCAAAAAGAGGTTTTAAAGGCAATTTAGGCATACCAAGTGCTTTGGCCAGTAAGTTTTCTATCTGCAGCTGCTGGTTGTAGTTGGAGCTCAAAGCTTTCCTCCTGTGATGAGCCGAGTTCTGATGTTCTGTTGATGTCCAGGTGACCGGTCAGCCCTGTCACTCCTGGTCTGCCCAGGCCACGCGGATAAGAGCTTGAACCTTCCCTAAAGCGCCGAATGTCCCAACTGCTTCTCTACGAGCACGGTGCAGGCGGTGGGTGGATCTACGTTTAAATCTCAACTTGTGCTTCGCTGAGGAGGGACGTGCTGTTCCCCTTGCTCTCTGATAGAGAGGACAGCTTGTGTCTGCCCTTCTTGGGAAGGATCCTCCAGTTAATCTGTTACACCAGGTGACAGGATACTTGCCAGATGCAGCTCCATGGGCTCGACAGTCCTGCTGTGAATTTTGATTCTGTAAAGGGTATGAAACTTGCAGAGACTGAGAGCAATCTGTTTGGAATGCAATAGGATATTGAGTAGGACTGAAATCCATAAAAGGCTTTGTTTGTGCGTTATCCTAGGGCTAATCCTTGTAACTTGGAATAGGTGTTGGCAAAGTACTGAGTCAGTGTTCCGATCAGATGAAGTAGACTTTCTTCTAGGTACTGAGTTGAGAAATATGTATTTGCAGTTTCTGGTCATTTTCTACTGAGATGTGAGACATGCTTAGATTTTTCTACGTGTGTTTTTTCTTTCTTTTTTTTTTTAACAGCAGTAAACTTACTGCATCATTGACTTAATAATTAAAAATAAATTGATTTTGGTTTTTTTTTTTTTTTTTTTTTTTTTTGCTTGATGCCTGTGCACGAGGCTTAGACTAGAATTAACCTTGCATATATCCTGTAATGGAGACTTCTTAAGGTCTTTGCAGTGTGTGCTTGTAGCTCTTCAACTTGCATCAGGATTGAAATAAAAGTATTGATTTTGAGAGAAGTAGCAGTGAAAACTTGACGATAGGTTTCTAAGTGTCATTAAGGTACCTCACTTGTCATCTTTCTATAAACAAAGAATAAAAAAGTATTAATGGTATCTGTTAGCAGACTGAAAATCATTGTTTCTGTGCAACAGCAGAATGGATTAATAACTGGCTTCTGAAGTGAACAGGGATAATACCTTCCACCAGACCTGGTTGCTCAAAGCCCCATAAAACCTGGCCTTGAACGCTTCCAGGGGTGGGGCATCCACAGCTTCTCTGGGCAGCCTGTGCCAGTGCCTCACCACCCTCATAGTGATTAATTTCTTCCTTATACCTAATCTGAACCTACCCTCTTTCAGTTTAATGCCTGTTCTCCTACCATGCCCTTGTCAAAAGTCCCTCTTCAGCTTTCTTGTAGGCCCCCTTGAGGTATTTGAAGGCAACAATAAGGTCTCCCTGGAGCCTTCTCCATGCTGGACAGCCCCAGCTCTCTCAGCCTTTCTTCATAGGAGAGGTGCTCCAGCCCTCTGATCGTTTGTGGCCTCCTCTGCACTCACTCCAACAGGTCCACTTCCTTCTTACATTGGTGGCTCCAGAACTGGACGCAGTACTCCAGGTGGGGTCTCACCAGGGCAGAGTAGAGGGGCAGAATCACCTCCCTCGACCTGCTGGCCATGTTGCTCTTGATGCAGCCCAGGATGTGGTTGGCCTTCTGGGCCGCAAGGGCGCATTGCCGGCTCTTGTTGAGCCTCTCGTCCACCATCACTCCCAAGTCCCTCTCCTCAGGGCTGCTCTCCATCCATTCTCCGCCCAGTCTGTATTTGTGCCTGGGATTGCCCTGACCCAGGTGCAGGACCTTGCACTTGGTCTGGTTGAACTTCATGAGGGTGGCATGGGCCCACCCCTCCAGCCTGTCCGGGTCCCTCTGGATGGCATCCCTCCCTTCCAGTATGTTGACGGCACCACGCAGCCTGATGTTGTCAGCGAACTTGCTGAGGGTGCACTCTATCCCACTGTCCATGTCGCCAGCAAAGATGTTGAACAGGGCCGGGCCCAACATGGACCCCTGAGGGACGCCACTGGTGACCGGTCTCCACTTGGCCATTGACCTGTTGACCACCACTCTCTGAGTGCGGCCATCCAGCCAACTCCTTATCCACCGAGTGGTCCGTCCATCGAACCCGTGCCTCTCTAGTTTAGAGAGAAGGATGTCGTGTGGGACAGTGCCAAATATCTTGCCCAAGTCCAGGTAGATGACATGGGTTGCACTTGCCTCACCCATCAAAGCTGTCACCCCGTCATAGAAGGCCACCAAGTTGGTCAGGCACCATCTGCCCTTGGTGAAGCCATGCTGGCTGTCACCAATCACCTCCTTGCTCTCCATGTGCTTTAGGGTAGTTTCTAGGAGGATCTCCTTCATGATTTTGCCAGAGGTGAGGCTGACCGGCCTGTAGTCGCCTGGGTCTTCCTTGTTCCCGTTTTCAAAAATGGGGGTTGTGCTTCTCCTTTGCCACAACTTCTCAAGTGTGATGGATAGTGGCTTGGTAACTTCATTCGCCAGTTACCTCAGGAACTATGGATACTGTAACTGTGGACAGATTAAATCTAAAAACTAATTAGGTGTTACATCTAGAAAAAATTAATTGACATAAAGGTGATGGATGTAACGCAGCAGATGTACAGTGTTTTGTGGATAAATAGCCACAAATTTTGAGAGATTAATTTTTTTCTTTTTTTTTTCCTTGTGTTGTTTTAACCGAACTCTGTCGTTTCATATTAATAACTGATTTAACTGATGCAACCTGAATGGACGCACACAAATTTGTACCGGTATTGCTCAATACCAGTATGAACGTAACCTGATTACAGTTCGGTGGGTGTGCCCCCCGCCCCCCCGTTGGGCTTTGTTGCAGCTGCTCTGCTGTGTTTGCCTTCAGCCGGAGCCCGGGGCCCGGAGAGCGCGGGACAGCCTCGGAAGAGCGCGGGACAGCCTCGGAAGAGCGCGGGACAGCCTCGGAGGTTCTCCTTCCTGTTTCGCATGGGAAATGCCACGGCTGTTTACTTTGTTTTGTTTATCAGTCCTCAGCCAGTGAAACTGAAAACAACAGAAGCTTCTTGTCTATCAGTAACTTCCTTTTTCTTGTAGCAAGGATGAAGAAACTGAGAGCATTTTCTTCCCCAGTTTCTGGTGCTGCTCAGCAGAGTTGTTTACCCTTCATTTTGCTGTCTCCTATTCCTCTAGCCCTTCCTAACCCCTTTATAAACAAAACCCATTGATATAGTGCTGCATGACACTTCAGATAATTTCAAATGTTCAGAGGGGATGTCAGTCTTCCCTTCCCCCCCCCCAATTTCATTTTAATTTTTAATAAAATGAATGACAGATATTTTAAGTAGCTGGTTACGCTGATTTTTCAAAGCAGCTCTGCTTCGTGCTGTGTAGACATGACTGATAAAAGCAAGCAGGTCTCTAAATTTGCCTTGGTGTCTTTTTGCGGACTTAGTTAAACTTATCGTAGAGTAACCAGGAGCAGGCTTAGTGTCATAGGAGCTTCTTGGTGCCATTCAGACTTTTCGTAGGATTTATATCGAGGATCCTGTTTGTACTTGGGGTATTACTGCAGTTAAAATGTTCATCTACTCAAAGATGAATAGCTCGGAGACGCAGTCACTGAAGAAAGCTGTTTAGCTCTGGTGAACAGAGCTTTAGCATGAAACTCAGTATTTTGTGTGAAAGCACTTTTAATATGTCAAGATTATAGTTAAATTTGAATACAGACGGATCTTGCAGCTCCACTGTAACTGGCACTGTGATCTCTGAGGGTCCCTTCAGGGTGTCATTATGGCAGATGGAGGGGCACCTTGAGTCCACGCCGTATGGTATGGATCACAACAGCCTGTTCAGGGCCTGTGGTAACTAGTCTGATATGCTTTTGTTGGAAAAAAAACAAAACAAAACACCAAATTGAAAAAAAAAAAAAAAAGCTTTTTAATCCTGCCAGATATTTTACAATATTTAAGATTTTATTTTCCTGTTGTGTGTCAGGGTGAAAATGAGCTTAAAACATCAAAATAAATCCCCATGTGGACGCTGTGCCCAAATAGTAAGAGCGCTCACTTGGCATCTGGGACACTCAAATTGAAGCGCGGACATAGGCTGAACTTTGATTTTTCTCATGCTTTTGGGGAAGGACTAGTCCCTGGGTACCTCATGATAGGAGAAGGCAGGAAAAAATAAAGTCTGGAAGCCAATATTCTGGGCCACATCAAAAGAAGTGTGGCCAGCAGGTTGAGGGAGGTGATTCTCCCCCTCTACTCTGATGCAGCACTGCATCCAGCTCTGGAGCCACCAGTGTAAGAAGGAGCTGTTGGAGTGAGGGCAGAGAAGGGTCACGAAGATGATCAGAGGGCTGGAGCACCTCTCCTATGGCGAAAGGCTGAGAGAGTTGGGGCTGTTCAGCCTGAAGAAGGCTCCAGGGAGACCTTATTGTTGCCTTCAAGTACCTCAAGGGGGCCTACAAGAAAGCTGAAGAGGGACTTTTGACAAGGGCATGGTAGGACAACAGGCATTAAACTGAAAGAGGGTAGGTTCAGATTAGGTATAAGGAAGAAATTAATCACTATGAGGGTGGTGAGGCACTGGCACAGGCTGCCCAGAGAAGCTGTGGATGCCCCACCCCTGGAAGCGTTCAAGGCCAGGTTTTATGGGGCTTTGAGCAACCAGGTCTTGTGGAAGGTGTCCCTGCCTGTGTCCGAAGGTTGGAACTAGATGATCTTTAAGGTCCCTTCCTAACCATTCTAGGATTCTATGATATGTGTAGCTGGTAAGTAGAAGGTAGTAGTATCAGTAACTGCTCATCTGTTACTTGTTTGTGAACCTCTCCTTTTCTGTATCGCGCGAGGTCCAGCGAGGTTTCAGCAGCCTGTTTGACTGAGCGGGAACGTAGTGTCACCCATCAGATAGAGGGTGGTCACTGGGCAGGGCGAGGGGCGCTGCTTCTTCCGCATGATCCTGGTAGAATTTTACTCCTACCACCTTGAGTCAATGCAGGTGTTTTTCTGAGCTGGCTTAGAGCTTTTTAGTCTTATTCACTGGCAGAATAACATCTACTCCGAAAACAGTCCCTCCTTTTCTTCCTATTTTAATCAGTTAAATTGGCTGCGTAATTAAACGATGAGTTGGACTCTGTGTGTGTCTCAGAGTATTCAAAGATTGTCTCTGTAGAGGAACGACCCTTTTTATTTTAGCCATTAAAATGAAACAAATAGAGATGAAACTCTTGCAACTTCTCTAGCCCTAGAGAAGAAATGAAACTAGTTTCTCAAAAATGAAGAGCCCCTTTCAAAAACTCCTTCCAGAGTATGCTCGAGCATTGTTTTTCTGATGCTTTAAGCTGGGAATAGCCTTCACATCATCAACACTGAATTTTTAAAATATAATTATCGTTTGCTTCATTAATTTTGACTAATGCTGAGACAGAAATGATTAATCGGGAGACTTGAGTTAATTAGTGCAGTGTGGCATCTGACTACTTACATTTAATTCTGTTAATGTGGGAAGCATAATGCTTCTTATGAAATGTTCTAGCTTGTGTCAGCATCTAAAATATTAGAAGCATTTTACTGTTTAAATGGATACTGCAAACCCTAGTGCTGTGAAAACATTCAGGGCGTGCTGCTAATGAAGAGGTACAGTACAGGAAATCTGAAATGATGTCAAAATTTGAGATCGCTTTAAAAAAATGTTCTCTTGATTTATGTTGTCGGGAAAAATAATTTTTATACGTCACCCTGATCTATGGCATTGGGAAAAGGAAATTTATTGCAAGGAACTGTTATGTTCAATCTTGCTGGAAGATCGTTTTGCTTGTATATGTGGTAGCCTGGCACAGTTAAAAGAAGCATGAGTAGCATCAGCGTGCAGAAGGGATATTTTAGTTTTCAAAAGCCTCTGGGGACTGCTGGCATAATGTACTTTTGAAGTACAGGGGATTTAAAAAAAAAAAAGCATTTTCAGCTAAATTTGCTTATGGAATCATAACCAATACTTGAAACGGTGCTGGTATGGAAAGGTTCACTTGACTTATGTTAGGTTGAGGGTGAAATTCCGGAAATATTTCTGCTTTTTGTCTGCTAATACTGCTTCTGTGGTCGCGTGTCTGATCTTACCATCTAACGCAGCAGCTGATTTGCAGCATATTTTATGAAGACATTAATTATAAAGTCTAGGACTAGTACTGGGAAAGGTCATGGATTTGAAGGGGTGTGTGGGAGTAGTGCTCACGGGCTGTAGATGGCACAGATTGCGTGTTTCAGCGGGATCAGTTCTAGCCACAGTAGGAGTTCCAGAAAATTTAATCTTTGGTGGAAGACTGTAAAATGATTTCCATGTAGTAGAAAACCTCCTGTGTTTTTCCATGAAGACTGTAGCTTTGTCATTTCTTTGCTGCTGGGTTATAACGTGTTACAGGAACAAAGCTTTCTCTGTTGAGCGGTGAGAATGTGAATCGGCTCTGATCTCCGCTCGAGCAGCTGTCTGTAGGGCTGACGTGACCTAAGCCAGCACAGCGTTTACATCTCCTTAAAGATGAAATATATACGTGAATGACTGCTTCGGAATGGTCGTAATCCTCACCTCCATAGCAGTGAGGAAAGAGAAGAGTAGTAATAAACTAGTGAACCGGCCAGATGCCAGCTACACCCTTGGGAAGGTGGAGAACGAAGGATGACTTAAGCTTAGACATAAGACATCATCTGGTTGTTGCACAAGTCAGACCAGTCTTTACACACTGGCAAGCCCCAAATTATACCCAGCCCAAGTCTTTACATTTATGTCTATTAAGAGCTGCCATAAATGTTTTGGATTGTGTTGGCAGAGTCCTGGGCAGGAGGGTGGGTTGTGTGTTGGTTTTTTTTTTTTCCTCTTTTTCTTTCAAGAAAGGAGCATTGTTCCAAATTGGGCTGACTCTTTTCAGTGTAACTTGTCGCAAATTAGCAATTATAGTTTCTTCTGGCTTTGCAACTGATTATGTTAACCTTCAGCAAATTAATTATCTTCTGGCTCGTGACTGCACACACAACGCTTTGTAAAAGGGAATTACGGTAGAACCCTGCCAGTTCTTGTCGCTCCGCTTTGTAACCCTTGCGGTAACATTCGTAAGGCGATGACATGAGCATTCCAACTGCAGCTTCCAGCTGGGTTGGTTGTAGGCGTAGCTGATGGAGGTGATTTAATTTTAAGGTGTACTTATTTCTGTGAAACACATATAAAAAATAATTGCAAATTAACACTGAGTGAATGGCCCAGTTGTGTTTTCGTAGATTATGTTCTTTTGCCGTTTTATTGCTGGTTTATTCTGAGTTTTGTTCTTTCGGTGCTCTGTTAACTAATGTGTGTTAGCAAGGCTTTGTTATTAAAAATAAAGTCATAGACATATTGCAATAACTGATTAATGTTAGTAGAGTTTCTGTAAGTCCTTTAATCAATTGCTGCTTAAAAGTGAGATAGTAGGAGTAGTTGATTTAAATTCTTTGCAATGTATATTAGACTCCTAAATTCTAATTTCGTGTTTTGACACAGGCTTCCTTTGTGGAATATGGCTTAGAAGGGCTGCCTTGGTTTCCCTGCTCTGGCTTTGAGTCCTTTGGGGATAGTTTTTAAATTGCTTTGAGATAGCTTTTAGTAGCAGTTAATTCTACTGATTTCCAAAGTGACCATTTTGCGTTGCTGACTGTGCAGCATCTCACAGGGCACGCTGCAGAACTGCAAGTATTCTGCTGTCGCGAAACTTGTTTTTTTTTCATCAAGGTGAGAGTTCAATCATGTTTCTTCAGGCAGGGCAAGTCCTTACTTCCATGTCTTCCACCCATTACTTATGCAGTAAATCTGCAACAGGTTATACTCTGAAGAAGGGCTGGTTACTAAGAGGGGGAAGGGTGCTTGTGTTTTGCTGTTGGAATTTTTTTTTTTTGATGCAGAGCATAGTGGAATATATTGATTGTACAAATAGCTTTACTCCACCTCTAGCCCTTTTTTTGGTGTGGTTTTTTTTTTTCTTGGTTCTGATTGGAGAAAAATTTCAATTAAGCCAAAATCTTCCTCTTTTTCTGTGTAAGTCTTTACTTAAAAACACCCACAAAAATAGACATATTAAACTTGAAAAACCAATTAAAGCTGTAAGAAAAATGTCAGTGTAATATAGCTCTTAACTTATTGCTGCCTGAGGGTAGTGTGGGGTAGAAGAGTACCAGTGATGTTAAAAAGCAAGTTCTTTTCAGATTTCAGGTAGTGAAGATATCTGTTGAGAGAGTTAGCCTGGAAGGAGCGCTCATGTTCATTGTGTGTGAGTTCTTTTTGTCTTCTCCACAAACATGCTCTCTGGTAAGGAAACAAAGTAGTTGGTTTTATGAAACCAGTTTGGTGGTTCTATCATGAGAAAAATAGAAGATGATTTTTGTCTAGCAAGATGATTGCTGCTGTGTGTATGGATGTCAGTAATTGGAAAATGCCACTTTTGGGGGAAGCATGCCTTCTGGTGGCTATCACATGAGCTCAGTCTAAACTCCTACTGAATCCATAGACTAAATTGTTGACACCTGGGTTTGGGTAAGGTTCATGAGTGATGAAAACAAAGGAGCTGTTGCTCATTTCCAGGCTCAGTGCTCTGCTAGGCAATATGGGGAGGAAAATTAAAACAATTGAAGGAACCTTTTTTTTTTTAAAGAATAGTCCCATGCACTTGATCAGTTCCTGGCATTATAACACTTTTTACGGTAGAAAGAAACCACAGGATCGTTGAAGTTGCTAGGGACCTATGGAGGTCATCGGGCCCAACCCCCTTGCTTAAAGCAGGGCCACACAGAGCTGGTTGCCCAGAACCGTGTCCACACAGCTTTTGAGTATCTCCAAGGGTGGAGACTCCACAACCTCTGTGGGTAACCTGTGCCAGTGCTCAATCACCCTCCCAGTGGAAAAGTGTTTCCTGATGTTCAGAGGGAGCCTCCAGTGTTTCAGTTTGTGCCTGTTGCCTCTGTTCCTGTCCCTGGCACCACTGAACAGAGCCTGGCTCCATCCTCTTGGAACCATCCCTTCAGGTATTGACACACGTTGATAAGATGCCCCTGAGCCTTCTCTTCTCCAGGCTGAGCAGTCCCACTGTTGGATTCTCCAAGAGCTGGAAGCCCACACAAGCCTTGCAGGACGGGTCTGGCAGCGTGTGCGCTCTGACTTGCTTAGGTTAAGAAATGGAATTGGCTGGCTCCTGGCTCTAAGCACCGCATAGCAGCTGACGTTCTGCTTGAGAGAGCACACGTAAGGACTGAAATCTGTGCAGGAGAACGGCTTGATACGTGTGTTCTGAATATTTGACATGGAGATTTGTTTTTCAGCTTTTAAAAAGCAGGTGAATTCTACCAATATTAAATCTTGAATTTTTATACTTTCGTCAATGAAAACATTCTTATCAACTCCTGACATCCAAGCTACTTCAAGTCCCCAAGATATCCTGAACAATAAAGGAGTTTTAAGTAGAAAATACGTAAAATCTTCATCCTGAAAGTAGGGGATGTCAAACAGTTACAGGAATTGAAACTGTATTTTTAGAGATATTTAATTTCATGGTTCTTAGGTAATAACCCAGAAATGGGGTACTTCAAGCCCCATTTCTAGTCAGTCCTTCAAATAAGATGCTTTTCGTGCAGCCACGTGGTAAATACCAGTAAGAATTCTTACCCAAGACCCAACAGTGATGTGTTACAGGAGCTGTGTCCTCTGAGGCTGTTTGTTCAAATCCTCTTGTTTATTATTAGCTGGAATGCAGGGCTGTGGGCTGCGGTGGAGAACGCTAGCATGGTGCCTGCATGACACTTGTTATTAACAAACGGCGTCTTTGTTTGAATATCTGCAGCTCGTGTAAGTGTAGAGGGGCCCTGTCTTGGAAAAAAAGGAGCGTGTGTCAAGTGGCTCGGTTACGTGGCGCAAATGCTGTGAGTGGAGGAGGAGAACTTTTCCCTGTTCCTTTTTGATAAACTGATTTAGAATATGGTCTAGCAACAAACAAATTTACTTCATGAAGACTAAAACAGAGCTTTACAAGGACTGGGCAGAAAATGGCAATCTAAAGACTGGTAAAATGTTTTTTTTTATGTACTAGTCATGAATTGTTTATATTGTGCTGTTTTACTTCTCTCCCATTTTGGATTAGTGATAACTCAATACTATTAAGGTAGATAATTTTTTTTAATGGTGGAAGAAATGTAGCTCAGTTAATTTGTGGACATACTGTTTTTCCTGAGGAAGTGTAGCGATGTAAAAGAGAGTGCTTTTCTAGCTGTAACTATTTCACTTTTATGTTAAAAGTTCTCGCTACATGAAGAGAAAAATAAAATACAGTAAATGGTGCTTATTCTTTTCTGTTCAGAGAAGTTTAATATCTATGTGCAGGTATTTACCAAGATTATTTACCAAGCTTTTTCCTTTTGAATGTTGGCTGCTCACAACAAAATGCTATTAAGGGTACGTCATGGCTTTTATTTCATTGTTTGTGGGAATGGGCTGGAAGGAAAATAAACAGCCTGTGTATTAAAGGGACTTTCTGATATGGCTAGGAACTTAGAAAATGTTTTGTTTATTGCTCTGATATGTGCTTTGAATGTGTAGATGTGTAGCAGCTGGTGGTAGTGCCTGCAGACAGGAATTTGTGCCAGGGCAGCTCTTTGTGCACTGGGATGTGTAATGTGCAAATAAGCAAGAATTTGAGTGAAGTAATGCAAAAGAAATTGGCATGTTCCAAGTCTTTTGGGGTTTCTAGACTGTTCCAAGTTGAGGAGGCAGTGGTGATGGGTCAAAGAACAAAAAAGGGAGAAATCTCCTTTTCAGAATTTGTGATGGGATTCCACAGGATGCTACTGATATACTGACCACATGGGAAAGAGGCATTGCTCAAGTTGATGACACATCTGTAAGAAGCAATTCATTATGCTGCTGATAATGTATAAGCACTACAAGGTACCTTGCACCTATACATTCCTTGAAAATGCATAAAGAACGCGCTGAGGCTGTTGGTGGTACTCATTTTGTGCTACCTTGAGGAGGGAGCTAGCGCTCTGCTGCTGTTACCTTTTCCAGGTGAGGTGCTGTATCTAATGAGGCATTTTTTAGGCTGATTTCAGGGAGAAGTCTCACTAATGAGTTTGAGTCATCCCAAGTACTATTCCCATAAGTTGTATGACTACTTTTGCACAGGCCAGAGATGCACGCTCAGTGGATTGGAGATGAAAATCGGTTTTCAAAATACTGTGCCTTACTGTTTTGCAGTTCTGTAGCTGAACAGGGTTGGAAGCCACGCAGGATTAGACAGAGTTCAAGCTACAGGTACTTGGTAAACCTTGAAGAGCAGCAGCTTTCTTTTTTTTTGTGAGAAGGACCATGATTTTCCTGTCTTCTGGCAACTCCTGTCGGGCTGTGCGATGAAAACCAGGTGTAATTACGGGCGGTTTGTGCTGCAGTCACCGCTGAACAGGAGCAGCCGAGCCGCTGCTGGGCTGTCACAGGATGCTGAGCTGCTCCTCGGCCCCTGGAAACAGGAGGGATAGCGCTGCCTGTTCCCACACTTTTATTTTGAAGAACTGAGTTACTGCTCTGACTGCGAGAAGGCTCCTCAATGTTTAGCTTGGCGATTTAAATTAATAAAACAGTACATTATTACAAATTTTTTCTTCCATGTTTTACCATCCTCCCCTAGTCCTGTTAAAAAACCCTGTATTTTAAGTGGGTGATAGGGCAACCTTGCATCAAAGGTTTTCTGGTGTCTGTAGATGCCTACATCTGCAGCTACTGTTTTTCCCTGCGAAACAGAAGGGATAAGATGGCACAAAGGCAAGAGTAGTGCAGGATTTTTTCTTTTTTGAGTTGGATCAGATTTGTCAAACTGTAGCTCTGTATCTCTACCTGGTTTCTTGCAAAAATTTAAATCCCTGGGAAAACTTTACTAATGGTCAGATTTTCGGTTTTGCATTTGTTTGTAGGGCACATCCTTATTTTCCCTTTAATAGTTTTTGTTTTTACTTGGATCTGTTGTTTTGCCATTAAATATGTCATGGCAGTTGGTCCATTCCACGTAGTCTTTCATTCATTATAGAGCAGATGTTATGGTGGTGGTTTTTTTTTTTTTGCATGATGTTCGTTAATTTTATTAGTTCCTCCTCACTTAAATTTACTGCACTTGCCTTTCTTCCTTAGGATTGGAAGAGGAAGGAATATTGGAAGAGTAAACTGATCTCCCCGCTATTCTTTGCAAGATGCAAGACAGTTAGAATTGTAGCTCCTTAGTAGGAACCGGGAGTTTCCAGTTAGGTTTTAAGTTTTTGACAAAGAAGTGATTAATTTAGTGTGATGTTTTTCAATTTTGATATCAAGTGATATCAACTGAGCTGACAGGGGTTTTGAAATTGTAAAAAACCAACAGCTTTAAAAATGTGGGATTTGATTTTAAATGCGGTTTTGATGCACACAGAGACCACCTGATAGTGGAGAGCAGGACAGCACCAGAACTGGTCTGTAAATCTATTGCTGCTAAGTAGTGCCGGCATCTCCAGATCACTTGTTTCCTCTCTCAGAAAATAAGTACTGGAGACGAGTTAGGATTGTGTCCTTGTGTAGGACTAGCTTAATTTTTTGCCTGTACCACTTGCATTTCTTACATACTATCACCTCTTTCTGTTGCTGAAGAAATTGTGTCCTTTCAATTCTTTGATAATTAGCGAGGTAAGGAGAGACTCTTACTAGAGTGAGAAAGGAAGAGAGCTTGTACTGATGCTAGACAATGTTTTCCTCTCACTTTGTAGGGCTTATGGTAGACCAAAAGCGTGTAATTTATCAGGCCTGACTCTTTAGCTGTTTAAAATCAGTAAGCTGCAAAATGAGACCAGTTCTAGCCCCATCCTTAAGTATCCTTTTGAAAGTTTAAATCCAGCAGTTTACTTGTCATCTCAGCAGCACTGGCAAGTAAGATAATTTCCAAGTGTTGCAGAAAAGCAGTAATGTGGCTGTTATGTCACTCCTTTTTCACCTCATCACAGATTAGAATTTTCTGTTTGATTTTCTGGCTGTAATGATGCTTCCATTCCTTTGCACGCTGCTTTTCAAAACTTAGAAATTTGTAATATTTGTAAATACAGAAAACAGGTCAGTGTGACAGTGTGATGAGGGGAAGATGGCCTCTAATGTGGAGTGTTAAGTGTATCAGGCCAGTCACCCCCAAAATTTTGTTCTTTACCTTTCCTTTTATGATCTACGTCTTTGAAAAGCTAGATCGTAGAATCACAGAATGGTTTGGGTTGAAAGGAACCTTAAGGATCATCTGGTTCCAACCCCCTGCCCTGGGCAGGGACACCTTCCACTGGTCCAGGTTGCTCAGAGCCCCGTCCAACCTGGCCTTGAACTCTTCCAGGGATGGGGCATCCACAGCTTCTCTGGGCAGCCTGTGCCAGCGCCTCACCACCCTCACAGTAAAGAATTTTGTCCTTATATCTAATCTATAACCACCCTCTTTCAGTTTAAAGCTGTGACCCCTCATCCCGTCACTACCTGCAGGCCACCTCCCGCTTTCTTGTAGGCCCGCTTTAGGCACTGGGTGTGTGACGTTGCTGCCTGGCAGGGTTTGAAGCACGCTCGTTGTACCTTGTATGCCTGACCAGTTCCTTTGGGACTTACAGGCACTGTTTTGTATGCCATCATTGGCAGATTTTATTACCATTGACTGTACTCTTTTAAGTTGTTGATAATATATTTCCCCAGTTTTTAGTCAAAATCTGCTGGTTTCAGCCCCATCCCTGGACACATTCCAGGCCAGGTTGGATGGGGCTCTGATCTGGTTGGAGATGTCCCTGCTCCTGGCAGGGGGTTGGACTGGATGGCCTTTAAAGGTCCCTTCCCACCCAAATGATTGTGTGATTCTAAAATCAGTTCTCTGTGCCAGTTAATGTCAGCCTCGTATGAGACTGCGTTGTTTCTTCTATAATCTGGTGTTGATCATCTGTAATACTCACTTTGAATTAGAAAATTTAGTCACACTTGTTTCACATCCTTAACTGCTTTCAGTGACATAAGACTTATTGAATAAATCTGAGAAGACTTTAGAATACCAGTTATTTGTCTTTAGTGATATAGTGATGTATTTTTGTGCCTGGGAAGATATTTCATGAAGAATTTTTCTTGTTCCTATATTTAGCTTTTCCTTTATCAGGAATCATTGTGTAATTTCTAACCTGGAGATATTTAAATAATTCCTCTTATAAGAAAAATCACGTTTATCTCCTGAAATATAACCTCTTGTCCCTGTTTCAAGCTGTTTTTTCTACGTTTTCAGTGTGGATGGATTAACATAATGTTAACCTTTTAGCTGCACTGAGCTAGTTTAAGATGATTCTGGCAGAAAGTGGAGAGGATTAGTTTAAAGGCAATGAATATGATCATTTCCACGCTTAACGTAATTGAATTGTCATGAGACACACAACATGCCAAACTTTGATTCATATGTTACTTATGCAGAGGAAAGAAAGGTAAGCCATGGCCACGTTTGCAGCGTAAGTAAAGTAGTTTCTGGTGCAAATACCGTTTTGCATTCTTCAAGCAAAGGTTTAAACTTTGTTTCATATTCTGCCACTTACTTCATCTGTGGTGTTGAAGAGCCGTGCGTGTGCTTTTGAGTGTATTTTTAAATACAAGCAGTAATCTATTTTTTAATTCTTTAATACTATTTTTTAATTCTTTAATAAGAAATGTACGGACTTCTTAGTACTTGAATGTATTGACTGCTATGTATTACGATATTGACTACTTATTGTTCAGCCACCCTTTCACAAATCAAATCTAACCTCTCTTTTATTGGGAGAAAGTGGTAGGTTTTTTTTCCCCATTTCTTGAAGCCCAGCAGCAGTCATATGTTAAACCAGTAAGCTTTTCCCCAACACCTGTCTATTGGAGAAGTGAAGACCAGGATTGCTCAGGACCTGAATTCTCTGAAGGAATGTCAGCTTTCTAAGTGAGCACAAAGTTTACTTTTTAAAAACCATTAATTGACCTTCTATAAATACTTACTGTGAGCGCAGATTTGCGTCTTAAAACAGAAAATGCAATTTACCTTTGATTATGGATCCTTTAGCTTCTGACTTTGAAAGCAGTGCTAAGTTTCACGTACTGCTTTATGTCAGTGGAGATTTGGTAGCTTTAGTGGACGTTGTCAGTTTAGTAAGCATCTACTAGATGTAATTCTTAATTATGACTTTTTTTCAGTGTCTTCACTAATAAATACAAATAATATGATTGGTAAGCGATGGTGACAAGCAGAGCAGGGCCAGAATGAGGATAACAAAGTGTAACTTCTGGAGATCATAAGTAAAAGCTTTAAAGAAGCAGTCAGACTTTCTATTAGGGGAAGTTTGAGCTTAGCATCGCTGTTGCCTGAACGCTGGTGCTTATGTCCGTGGTGGGGCGTATGGAGGTTCTCTCTGCGTTCCCCTAAAGAAACTTCAAGTGAAAACATGGAGAGACCATGCTAAATATCTAACAGATGGCGTAGAAGGCGGCCTTGGCACAACTTCTTGTCTAAATACCTGAGAAATATATAGATATATAATTAAAGAAATAATGAGTTTGAATAAATAATTGTGTTAATAATGTCATATGATAGAAAACTGTAATATCAGATCTGTTTTTCTATTTCATGGCCCATATGGTTGGTATGTATAGTTCCTAAAGTTTGTTATGTTGCCATGAAATAAATAGAGAAAAAAACATGTGCCTGGAGTTATTTTTGCAACAGTCTGTGCTTGAAAACTGTTTCAAACCTTTTTAAAGCTTTGCTTTATCTAGAGTTCATTGCTTGTTAATGACTGAAACAAAAAAAACTCTTGAATCTTTCACATGCTTATAATTGGTTAAAAGTGATTTGCCTTATTGGTTTGAAATCATCGTTGTGTTTGGGATATTGCAGTGCATTATGTTGTTGAGTGTTCAAAGCAGCATCTTTCTTACTTTTCCTTTCATGATGCTCTCTTTACATTCCTGTCCATGTTCTAGAGATGGTTTCTGTTAATTTGGTTACACACACAGAGTTTACTTCACCTTGATGAAAACAGATTTATCTGAACTTTAAGCCCGCTGCTGCAGTAAACTCTGCTGGATCTGCAGCGTGCTATTGTCCATTGCTTACCCACGCATCCTTTTTTTTTTTTTTTTTTTAATCTCTCTCA
>WHYT01015838.1:35608-51536 GCA_009806455.1 Tetrax tetrax
TTTTTTTTTTTTTTTTTTTAATCTCTCTCTACAAATCCTGTAAATGGTTCCCAGTTTTGTTTTAAACCGGCAGTTTATGTTTCAGCTTTCTTTGACTATAGGAATGTTTGTGGAATTGGTGACTAGCAGCTTTTAATACTTTGTTCAGTCTTTCAGTTAGTGGGTCGTGGAGTAGTATTTTTTTTAAACTTTATTTAACACCTGCTGTGGTGGAAAATTGGGAACATTCTGAACTCAGCAGTTAGGATACTATCCAATAATTGTATTTTACTCTGAACAGTACTCAAGCCATGCACCAAGGTCATATTTTGCTTTGCTACAATTGTTTTGGCATTTCTCCACCCAAGTAGTTTCTCTGAAGTTTATTTTCCAAGTATTTAGCTGCAGTTCTTTGCTCACAAAAGAGAGAATCTGAAGAGCATTATTTTGCTTCTCCACAGGTGCAGATGCTGAGCAGGATGCTGCTATCAAACTTGCCCAAGAACGAGCAGAGATAGTTGCCAAGTATGACAGAGTAAGTGAACTTGATAATAATTTTAAAGACATTTTATAATTAATCTTAGTAATATGTCTGTTTAAAAAATGAATCATGGTTCCTGCTAGCTTTTGTTTAAAATGATCTATGTCATACTCTTCTGATGGTTTCATGATACACTGCCCTCTGAGTGAGTTAAGTTTTCCTTCCATGGGGAATATTCTGGATAATGACTCAATCAACTTATTTTTCAAGGTGCGTGGCAAGTTGCTTGGGGATATTTTAAGGCAGTGTAATGTATTAGAAGTAATGAAACGGGGATGTTTGAGGATGCTCGGTGTATATATGAGATCAGGACTCTTATTTTACATTTTATTGATTTAATTTTTGGTTATGGCAATAGAAACATTTAAATCATTACAGAGAACTTAAAAGATGCAGTTCACTCATTGTTTGTGAGATAGTGCTGTACTTGTACCCCTGTACTCAGCACTGGTGAGGCCACACCTTGAATACTGTGTTCAGTTTTGGGCCCCTCAGTACAAGAAAGGCACTGAGGTGCTGCAGTGCATCCGAAGAAGAGCAATGAAGGTGGCGAAGGGTCTGGAGAACAAGTCCTGTGAGGAGTGGCTGAGGGATCTGGGGTTGTTTAGTCTGGAGGAGGCTGAGGGGAGACCTTAATGCTCTTTACAACTGTCTGAAAGGAGGTTGTAGGGAAGTGGGTGCTGGTCTTTTCTCCAAAGTAACAAGCAATAGGAAGTGGGCCTCAAGTTGTGTCAGGGGAGGTTTAGATTGGATATTAGGAAAAATGTATTCACCAGAGGTGGTGTCACGCACTGGAACAGGCTGCCCAGGGAAACGATTCAGTCGCCATCCCTGGAGATATTTAGAAGATGTGTAGATGTGGTGCTCAGGGACAAGGTTTAGTGGTAGACTTGGCGGTGCTAGGGTAACAGTTGGACTTGATGGTCTTAAAGGTCTTTTCAAACTGAAATTATTCTATGATTCTATGATTGCTATGAGGAATTGAAGAAATACCCTAGTGATTCTTTCTTTCTTTTTTTCTTGAACCACTTGTCAAGCAAAAGCCTGGCACAGACTATGCCTAGAATGCCTACACTGTATTCACATGTTCTTGTAACACTTAGGGACTGATGTGAGAGTATTACAAGCCTATGGTTGAAATCAGTGTCTGTCTTCTGCATCTTAGCTTATTGTGTCATAAAACTTACTTTGGCTCTTTTTCTGTTCCTTCCTTTAGGGACGGGAGGGTGCGCAGATTGAACCATGGGAAGATGCTGACTATCGTCTTTACAAAGTCACAGACAGATTTGGGTTTCTACAGTAAGTAGCAAGCTTGAAAAGAAAATAAGATTAAGACTTCGCTTCTGTTACTGTTTTGCTTTTTATTGTGTCACCTGTTTGCTGAAAGTATTATTGTGCCGTTTAATAGATCTTCTGGAAGCTGTTTGCTGTGTAAGTTTTATATAATCTTTCACTGTGTTTTTCAGTTCCGTTTCTAACTGGTTTTTAGTTCTGTAACTTGGTTTTATGTCGGGAGTGAAATGTTTTTGAATATTTTATTTGGGGATGAAAATTGATAGCCTACAAAAAAGGTATTTCAAGCTGAATTAAATTGCAGATAAATTTTGGTTTTAAGTATGTTATATTTAAACAACCTTGAAGCTCTTGGAAGGGTTAAAAAATAAAACCAGGCACACTTAAGATTACATATTAGGTGTATATGAAGAACTGTGTATCCTAGTCCTTCAGGATAAGTCTCATTTAACTTCATCTATTTAATAACCTTACTGCAAACTCTGCCAATTTGGGATCTAGTGTTGCATCATGAAGTCAGAAAGTATCAGAATCCAGTTGGGTACCTCCTTTATAACAAATAATCTGTGTCTTTTTGGCAAATAAAGATGAGAGTATTCAGTTGTGTTAGGAATTTTGTGGAAATATCCAACTTGCAGAAACTGAACACAAGCTGACTTGCTGTTTTCGATAATATCCAGTCAAGACTCTGTGCCATTCTTGGTGTTTGGCATTTATGTTTCAATACACGAAGTGCAATTAAAATTCAGAAAAATCAGTGATGAGTGCAAATCTTTATAATAACTGTGTACTTTTATAGTATTGGAGGGGATGTGGGGTGTTTTTTGGGAGAGGCAGGGGAGATTTCCCCCCTTTCTTCTATTTTATAATGTCATTTATAATGTCATGAGTTAATACCTAAGGAATTTAAGGAACAGGAAAACAAGTTCAGTGAAAAGTACCAAAGCATTATAATAATGAGACTTGTATGAAGTAAATAAAATGAAGTTTTAGAGGAAAGATGGGTGTGAGAAGATGATTTCCAGCAAACCTGCTAAGCTCTGGAATAACCCTGTGGGGAGCTGAAGGGGTCTGTCTGTTGAGATGTTTAACACCAGGTTGTCCAAAACAAAATGCACCTACGAGGCGTATTGTCAGTGGGACTGACAAAATTTTTACAGATGTGTTTTCAGTAGGGTGGCTTATAAGTAGTATACGAGAGGCATGCATGAACCAGAAAGAGTTAAAATCTCATTAGTGCCTACAGTGTAGAAAACTTGGCCTTACCAATTGCTGCTGTTGTGAGGCGGTAAGAAAATGATGGTCGTCATGGTTTATTTAAGCCATATGGTGTTGCTGGCAAAATAGTCTCAACTTGGGGATTTTTTAACAGATTTTAATTTATTGCCAAATAACACAACATTCTGGTTGCTGATTTGGATGTTGGAGGGGACCCCAAAATACGACGCTTCAGTGAACACCTAGGGAAAACACCTCTCTCCCTTCTGCCCCTAGGAGAAACTTCCCTTGTTTCCTGCCGTGGGTTACCCTTGGCTCGCCCCTGTTCTCCCAAGGTTCCCCCAAAGGTGACAGGCAGTGCATGGGATCGGGGTCCTGCGTGCAGTGGCTTCTTTCTGCCACTCTTGGTTTCTTACTTGTTTTTGTCTACTGCTCCTTGGATCTTACATGTTTTCTGCTGCCTCTGCGTGGCCTCCCTCCTGCTGAGAGTGCATCTCCAGCCGTGTCCCCAGTGATGTCTCCTCCCATGTGTCTCTTCCATTTGTCCCCGCATTTAATCCATTTCTCCTGCCTCTAGCAGCTGCCATGCTTTTAAAAATACATTTTTAGTAGAGGCATGATGGGTTCCTCCAGCTGACTGAAGTTTTGGCACACAGTGGCTTGGTTATGGCGATTTCAGAGCTGACTGGAGCAGCCAGGACTGGCACAGGGCAGGTCATGGCCCCAACCACACAGGTCACCCCCGCAGCCCCCGGCTACTGAAACCTTGCCAGTTCTGCCCAGTACATACAGTGATGAGAACTCCACCCTGGGTATGGAGTCAAGCACTGGAAGCTCACTGGCACAAGGAAGGTAACTGAGATGTTGACCAAGGGAATCAGTGTTTTCTGGATGTGCTGGTACCAGTACACTGCAAATGTGACTGCAGTTACTAGACGTCTGTTGTACATCCCAACTGTGTGTTTGCTTCCTTCTGTGAGATTGAGGGTGTATTTGGAGAGGGATACTTTCAGTGCACTGATTTTTGAGGGGAAAAAGGCCATTTTGGAGTCTAGAGGTCTGAAGGCACAGATCAGTTCTGAGAGAGCTAGGTTTCAGATGCTGATGTGCCTTCTCATAGTTGAGATTATGCTATACGTGTGCCACCTGGAGCCAGTTGATAGCTGTTCGTGCTTTCCACTGCAGTATTTCCAACTCTCTTAAGTTAATGTCAATTTGCAAAGCGATAAAAGAAAGGTGAAGTAGCATTGGTTCATCTCAATACTGTTTCATACATCCTTAATTCCATTAGCGTTGTTCATCTTAATGGATATAGACTTGTTTCTATCAAGTACTGTTGGTCTCCCTGAAGTCACCTGCTATACAAGGAGTAGTGGCTCTTCAAAATTTAACTCATCACTCGCGTAATGTTTGTCTAGGAGAAGCCCATGTCAGGGAGCTCATCTTAGTGAGGAACACAAGAGTCTTGAGAGAACAGACCAGTGTATTTCTACAGGTGCACTATGGTTACCTGTAATCCTAAAAATATATTTAAAAAAAAAAGCCAAAACAAAACCAAAAACAACAAAAACATCCCTACCTACCCCAAAAAATTGCAGGCATTGTCCTCATTCTCTAAATTCTCCAGTAAAAGTTCTGCTGGACTCTTGATTTCACATCACGGTGTGGGAGTGCGGAACAGACTAATGTGGAAAATACCATTCATTTTAAAAAGGAACATTTTTTCCTCCAGAAGTCTAGCAACACTGTTTGTATATAGAATCTACCAGTGTTTAGATAAGATCAAATATTTTTTTCTATAAAACATTCTTGAAATCGTTCGTGACAGTTTGTTCTATACCTGTAAGCTGATACAAGTCTAGCAGACCATCTCAGGGGACCACCATAGTGCTCAGATAAGCCTTAGTGTATATTATATGACTTTTTCAAGAAAATGTTTTAGAAATGGGAAAAAATGCCTCAGATCTCTTCACTCTTCACTTATAGTCATAGTAAAAACTATTTCAGCTGTTTTTGGAAATGAAAAAGATGGAATGTGTTTTGATATTCATAAAAAATAAGGGGTTTGTTTAGTGTTTTTTCTTTTCTTTTTTTTTCTCCCCTCTTCTTGTATATGTTCTGTCTTTTTTGTCAATGTTACTTCAAGCTACCTCATTTATTTTTTTTCCCCTCTAGATTTAATGAGTTCTAATTTCATGCTCAGAATACATGCACACAAAAAAGCACCAGAATGTTGCAATTAAAAAAAACAGCATTCCACATGTAGAAAACAAAAATAAACCCCCTATCCTAGAAAACAAAACTTCAGACACCCTGCACCCCACAACAAAACCAGTTAAGCAGTTCCTTTCTGTCTTATCTTGGATCCTGGCTGAATTTAAAAGTAAATGCTCTTAATCTTTTCACTGTGGACTGTTCTTCCATCGAAACTTCACCTTGTAGATACTTCTATTTGCAGTTTTTCTAGGAGCTGTCATTGATAAGGGAATAACTTCACGGGAAAAAGCTAAAGGAATTTTTGAGTGTCTTGAAGCTCATAGTAGGCATTCCAGTAATGCCTTGGGATCTGGGATTTCACCCTTCCCACTCCTTGAATTCTTTAGTTGAGTTGTTACTACTCTGGGATGGCTAAAAAAGCTACTGGAATTAATATGTTATTCCTTGGGTGGTGGCAAGTCGTTTGCTACTCCTAGGAACATTCTAAAAGATTAAGCCTCCAGTTGAAATAATAATATGTATAAAATATCTATATTACTTTGTTTGGAAGTGGCAATTACATGAAAGATTTTTATAGTTAAAAGGTTACTAAAGGTCTTAAAGCAACAAACCCAAATGACAGATGATGTTTTGTAAACAAATAAGAATTTAAGCTTTAACTGAAGATTGTGGAAGCATGGATTTGAACATATATTTTCATGAATGTACCTTTGTATTTATTTTTTGTGAAACTCTCCAGCCAGCTACAAGGACAAAATAACTTTATTTCTTCCCCTTCCTCCCTGCCCCATATAACATTAAGGTTGAATGGTCTCAAGAGCACGACTGATTAGGGTTTGCAAAACAGCCTAAACTTTGTACGTGCTCCTAAAATAGGAGCTGAAAGCAGCATTTTGCAACTTGAAAGGTCAACACCAGTTTCATATTTAAAGAGTTGATCCTCTTGTGGGCCTGTCAGCACCAGGCCAAAAGTCAGAAAGCAGGATAAGCAGAACAGCCTCAGCGTCTTCCTAGGATGGTGCAGAAACTAAAATTTGAGCAGATCCAAACAGGTAGAAGGCATCTTTCTTTGCTTAGGTCTCCACACCGCTCTGCCCCTGTTCAGTACACTGCCAGGTACTGAAATCCCAAACTTGCTGAATGACATTCCCTCCCGAGGAGCAGACATCAGCCAGGATTGTCCGTTTGGTGCACGTTCGAACTAGAGATTTCAGGCTTTCATCAGATAGTGACTGAGCAAAAAGTATTAAAAAAAAAAATAATCAGATAGTCTAAATTCTAATGGCTAGCTAGAGAGGAATGTGTGGAATTTGTTCTATTATTTGTCGTACTTGTGTGTATATTATTGTTTGATTCTTTTATTTGTCTCTGTGCATCACTCAGCAGTGAGGGAGGCATTCAATTTTCTTTTATAAGAAAACTTTTTAAGCTGTAAGAAGAAGAAAACATTAGTTTTTGGAATTTGGGGCAGGTATGGCTCAAAGCTCAGTTTTACTACTCTGCGTTGGGAAACATAGATTATGACTAATGCATGCTGACTAATGTGTTGTGTAAAGCGTCGTAATTGTTCAGCTCTTAACAGATGTAAAGTAGAAATAATAGAAGAAACAACTACAATTTTTTTCACTGCCACTTCTCAAGAACTCTTTTCTTTCCATCATTCACTGATGAATGCCATCAGCTGAATTGTCCTGTTAAGTTTCGATAATGAGCTCTGAAAATCATAAGGTGCCATGGCATCACTTAAAAAATGCAGCAAATGTTTTTGAGACTCTTATTTCTTCAGCCTGCACAATGTGAAATCTTTTCAGGTCTTGTTATTATCAAAGTCTGTGTTAACTTGTATAAATATTATCTTATAGCAATAACCAATGTTGTCAGGTTTTGTGGTCTGACTTGGGTGATTCAGCTTAAACATGTTTTTCTTCTACTCCCGTTCAATAAATGGAAACTGGGATGGATGTGGAGTGTTAGAGTTTGATTCCTGTACTATCCTTCCTGTAGATCTGCGCTGATTTTGATGGAGTCGTACCAATTTACAGTAGCTGAGAATCTGACTCATACTCCTATTCTTCGTGCCATGAGTCTGTTAAAGCAGAGAACATGCTTTTAGTATACTTTGCTAATGCTGGGGATTATTGTGTTGCCAGAGGCACTTTTCAAGTAGCAGAGTTGATTATTCCTTCTTTTGCTAAGATGGAGGCCTACCTGCTCTTTTCCATCAAACTTCACTCTTTAAAAAAATTGTATCACATTTTAACTGCTCTGTAATGCATTTCTGCAGCGTGCAGCGAAAGCGAGTTCGGGGAGCAAAGAAATCGAGAGCTCAATCAAGAGTTGTGAGATACTCCATTAAATGCCTCCAAATGAAGCTATTGATTTTTTTTTTTTTTTTTTTAAGAGGGAGCAATATGATGATCGAGCAGTTATTCTCTCCCTCATCCTATTTCTTGGTAATTTATGCATAGCCTTGCTGGCAAATAGCCCTTGTCTCTGAAATACTCTTAGTGCCTTAGTACTTTCTCTACCATGCCTGTTGAACCACATGCCCAAGAGCAACGGCTCTTCCACAAGGAACCCTGCTGATTTGAGCAGGTGCACAGGTGAAGTCTCTCCAGGTAAGAGATGTCTGGTCTCTGCGTGTTCGTGGTGGCAAAATGCCGAATGCCGGCAGTTTTGGGTAATAGAAATTAAAGAATGAAGCATGGCGGCTGTAATTTGGTAATAAGCAAAGCAGCATTAAAAAAAATAGGGATTTTAATATAATCTTCATTTCAAATTTTTACTGCACAAGTCTGCACATCAGAGCTTATGGAAAGAGCTCTAAGGTTACTAGGAGAGTTACAGAGATATTGTTCACGGTGACAGGCAGCCACCATCCTTAATTTTCTAGGCACATTAAGCGTTGCCAAACGTGTTGAGTGACACAATGGTGTGCTGAAAGAGCAATGAAATGTTTATTCTTAACAGTTCAATTATAGATGTAGATCTTACTGCATTTTATTTATTGTCGTCATTCAGTAGGGACTTGGCTGTCATTTTCCTCTCTTTTTCTTCTCAGCTTTGTGAGACAGGGTCAGACCTACTTGTCAGGAGAGCGGCTTAACTCTTCCCTTCCTTGGGGAAAAAAGTCTGCCAAGTTCAGCCTCTTTCAACTACCGAAGACAAATCTTTATTTAAAAAACAATAAATAATCAGATCTCAGATGTCAGAGAAAAGTTGTTTCTCTCTTAATTCCCTTTTTTCCTAAAGATATGAATATGCTATATTGTGACTTGTGTAGAAGTTTTTTTGTGTGGCGTTATAAAAATCTGCTATGAGAACTCCACTGTAGTCTTGCATTGTGTGCAATGGATTCTGCCTTCTACGTGTAATACGCTTACCCAGACTGATTTTGCTCAGAAATCGTCATTGCTAATCAACAGACTGAGGAACTGCTGTTAGGAAAACAAACAAACACCCCCCCACCCCCCAAACCAAACAAAATCCACAAAAAAAAAAACAAACAAAAAAAAGAAATCACGAAGATCACCTCTGTTTAATGTTCTTTCCTTTTGCCCTAGTGTACACTGAGGATATTATTTTTATTTGAGGAGAGAAATTGAATTCTTCTTGGGTTAGTAGTTGAGATTCAGAATGTTTTGTTTGGTTGGGTTTTTTTTAAGGTCCATCTTCTTAGCATTAGACAAAACATTTTTTTTTTTTTTCTTAGTGTGCTTTCACAGGGAACTACTTCTAAAATAATATTTTAATTGCGTTTCTGTGTGACAACGCCCCATTTGAAAACACAACAGTGATGGTTACATTGTAAAACCTCTTCGTTAATGTTTTCTAATTTTACTGTTCATCAGTTCTGGAACTCCTGATAGGAATCGGGAGAATCTCTGCTTACTGTACAATGGTGAAGTGATGGGGCTGAGTTTCAGAGACAGACCTTTCAGAGACCAAGGTCAACGGGCAGTTTTATTGCAGCATCACTGACCATGGAAGAGCACGTTGGACTTGCTGTAAGTTTTCCTTAGTCGTTACCCATTCCAGCTGTTTTAGTTTACAGCTGTGCTTCCATGATGGGCAATGAACTTTGACCTCTGCAATTATGATGGCAGTTGCATTGTGATCCTCTTTGCATTGATGCATTTGCAGTTTCTAAGAGTGTGAGATGCGTATGGCAATTTGCGGTAATCGCTTCTGTAAATTGATGTCTTACTTCACAATAGCAACAGAAATGTTGCATTAGAAAGTGTTTTGGTTGCTATGAGGAACTCTTCCATGCTTTTGCTGTTTGATTACTATTTAAACGAATCTTTTCTTGACACCCTAATGGCAAAAGTGGTCATTTATTCAAAATCTGTTCCATGAAAATTGTCTAAACCAGACCTGGCAGAAGGGAGAGGAACCAGACTTTCTCTCCCAGATGATCACCTGTGAGCTTCACAGTCATACAGGATCTTGGAGTATTTGCACACCACTTGTGTTCTTGGTGGTGGAACTTCACCAGGAGAAGGAGAAAGTGCCTTAATTCCCGTTTTGGCTAGGTCATTGTCTGAGACAGGCTTGCTTTAGAACCTCAGAAAGCAAAGGAGGCTCTTTGTACCCAGAATCAACTCATTTCATGCAAGCCTTGAAGTCACCTATTTTGGACCTGTTTGAAAAGAAGCAGCCAACCACCTGTAATTTGTACAACAACTGAAGAGTCTATCTCCTGGGCTGGTATTTGTAGAGAGTAGTAGGATTTCAGGTGTATCTCTCAGCCATGTTTTTGTTATCTAGTTAATTTTGGCTTCCATTGGAAAATAAGCAGCTTTACCAATGTGCTGTGCTCTCGTGGTTGCAATAATATTTTAATACCTGTGTGCCTAGAAGTTACTGATAAATTTTTCTATGGTTTGGACTCCTAATTTTGGTTCCTTTACAAAAGCATTTAATATGTTCTCTTTAATTCAGTTTTGTTCATCTTCATGAAAGTTGTTTTTTTAAAGACTCGTTTTAAAGGTGTATTTTTGTTGGTGGGTTGGTTTGGTTTTGTGTGTGAGATGATTTAGCATGTGGTTCTTCTACTACTCCCCCTTCATGCAGAATCTTCCCATAGAATCATAGAATGGTTACGGTTGGAAGGGACCTTCAAAAAGGAGTGTTCTGTTATTACATGCTACCATTCAGAATAGTATGGATTTTTTTTTTCCTAAAACTGCATCACAATTGTACCCATTTCTTCAGCTTATTTTTAGGAGTAGAGTTCAAATTTGAATTTTAAATCCGTTCTTTCAGCTGAGTTCGTTCAGACTGATGCTTCAGCAATCCGCTGCAGACGCAGAAAGGAACGAGGTGACTGCAATTGCACAGATTTGATTGCAAACACTGAAGTAAGCTGCAGGATAATTCTGCCAACTAAGGACAAATAGTGTGTTTTCGTTAACAGCTGCTGCTTCTTGATTTGAGTGAAAGATCACCCACTGTGTACGAGGAATTAATGAACTACTTCCTTTTATGAAAAAAAAAAAAGAGATTAGGTAGCAGAACTGAAAAACTGAATATGGTAATAAACACACATAAAGTGAGATGCGTTGGTTTCGAGTTTCTGCTTAAGCTCTATATGTAAGGATTTAACATAATCATTATTACCACATATATTTCCTACTATATTTAGCATTTATAGAAGATTAACTGAACATAGAGAACGACCAATGTGCTTCGCTGGCGCTGATGATTAAGGGAGGTCTGGGGTGACAGTTTTTAGAAGTGCAGAGATGCTGCTACTTTCAACCCAAGTGAAAGACCCACCAAAGTGGAGTGTTAGACTGCAGAAGGTTATTTAATAAAAGAAGCAAGCGTAGCTTACGTAAAGCATTGAGCTTCAGCAGTGAGCAAATACATATTGCTGGAACGCTGCCATCGTAGTGTGTGTTGGAATATGCTTTGCATAGCACATGAGTTTTAATACAGATGAAGCTGCCACTGTGAGATCACTATTAATATATAGTGTAAGTGATCTGTACAGTAACTGACTTCCAAGCAGTACTTAAAAGCAGTGTGTGTATATATATATATATATATATATATATATGCTTAAGGGTAAAATCCTAGGTGTTTTGGACATTTATGTATCAAATGTAAATCAGAAGCAAGGCAAAGAGATTAAGTCTTCTTCATGTCTCTTTTAGCCTCTAGAGAGTTTTAAGGTAGCTTAGACTAATTTTTATCTGTTATTTAAAAACCATTTTGAATGTGATTCTGAGAAGATGATTTTAAGCTCAGTATTTATGTTCAATTAAAGTGACATCAGAAATCACTGGAAATGCTACTGTGCTCAATTAAGCAGATTATAGATATTTTTTTCAAAGGTTTTCTGATTCCAAGGTGTGAAAACTTTCAAGGTTGCATATAGAACACGTCTTTTGCTAAAGACACAAGAAAGCACGTGGTGGTGAAAATACAGGTCTCTTTTTTGCTGTTAATTTCTTGATAATTTTTTATGTTGGCAATAAAAACTTTGGTGAAGTTATCTTCTCCCAAGCAGGAAAGTACTTTACTAAAAACTCACCACTTTGAGATTTCCTTGAATTTGATAAAACTTTTGATTTTATTTTATCTTATGTCTGAGAGTGGGCATTACTCGAGACTTTCCGGAGAGGAGCTACGTGTTCATGGCACTGTGCTGTCCATATTGGCAGCAGTATCCACAGAATCCACAGATAATAATTGTAACTAAAACCTAGTCACAAAATCACATGTGATCCAATCTTTTGCCAGCATTAAATTCATTCTTGCAGCATATTTCCTGATAATTATATTGTGGAATATCACATTGGCTTATCCCATATGTTGATTAATTGCTTTGGCTTGCTTATGAATTTTAACAAAACTTCTGAAAGCTGTTTTTTAATCTGCTGTAGTCACCACCCCCGTACTGTGCAGAGGGGATTTGGTGAAAATTCAAAGTGGATGATTACAGTAGCAGAGCTCCAATTATTTTGATAGACATATGCAATCAAAATTGTGAGCTATATAAGTGAAATATCTAATGGAAAGAAGGAAGTGATCCATAGAATTTTGTCTTTGGAAAATCCAGCATTTATTTAAAAAAAACAGCTTTCTTAATTTCTCCTTAATATTTTCAGAAATCTTTTCCATGTATTACTGGTTTTGAAAATGACGATATTGCCATTAATTTCCACTGAAAGGTTGGAAGATTAAAACAAACATTTGTAATCAGAATTTTTCTGGGAATGAACTTGTTTGGGCTAAAAGATCTGAATTCAACACTAGTTGTGCTTTAGATTTTTGCTTTCAAGAGTAAAATAACTTAATTGTAGATCTAAAAAAAGGCATAACACTGAAATGCCGCTTTCTTTCCACTTATAATAATTAATGCTGTAGACTTGTACAACTCACTTTCGACAAATCATACAACCTAGAAACTGCTCATACTTGGGAAGATTTACTTTTTCCTAATACGTTCGAGTAATTAAATGTTGTTGCAATTTGTTACTCAACAAATGTGAGCTCTATATTGTAGAGCAAAACAACTAAATTTCTACTAAAGCTGTTCCTGATCAGATATCTGTCAACTGAATTTTTCCCTTCTTTCTCGTACCTTATCTATATGTGATCACTCTTCATAAATTTATTTCATTACACTTTTACTTTTGAGTTTTATACCTTAATTAATGTTTTTCTGGATATTTCACTTACAAATTCCTTGATCATAGAAGTTTCAAAACAATACATGTGACTGAATTTTTTTTTTTTTTAATAAAGAATTCAATCAAAATAATTCTCCTGGGTAGTAGCAAGTATTTTTTTTTTTTTTGTCCTGGATTTAAACACTTAATGTTGCATCACAAATGAAAAACTGAACGCACAACATCTTGTTCTTCATGATTTGGTCAATGAGACCATGAAGATCAGTGTTCTGCAAGAAACTGGAATTTTACAGTTGTGGGCTTATCAACGTACCAAGGCTGCTGATTATTGCACTGAACCTCTTCTGCCCTCAACTGAAGGTACCGATGGCAGAGGAGCCTTTACATTTCTTAGATTTATTTAAGCCAAACTAGAAGCAGGAAAATAGTGTGATTTGAGCCAGCAGGGAACATATGTGGGATTTAAATACAAATGTAGGAAAAGAAGAAATCTGATCCGTGACTAATATGAGAAAGCCTTTCCTTGTGTTTATACTGAACAAATGTATCAAAGTGCTGTTTAAAGAAGACTGATTTAAGCAGCAGCAGTGGGTAGGTGACTGTAAGCTTAAGTGTGAGACTTTTCAATTTATTTAAACTAAAAGTGTTAGTTGAGGAGAGTAATTACAACACAGCTTAATGGTCAAACCCATAGATCTGCTCGTTTAATGTTCTGAAGTGTCAGATATGTACACATTTAAGATTAATGTTTCTTTTAAGTTATCTTGAAAAATTCATGAAAACCTGTGTTAGCCATCATGGTGGATTTAAAGATGTAAAATCCATTCATCAATTATAATCTAAGAAAGAAAGGCATTTTCAGTCAAGTCCTTGTTCTTCAAAATGAAATCCTGTTTCTTTGAATTTACAGGCTTTATAATCCTTACCAGAAGGTGGTAATAGTCTAGATTGAAAGACAGGAAGAAGGCTTTGGGGTTGTGCTCCAGATCACCACCGGTGAGAGGACCATGGGTAGAGGTCCTGAGTTCCAGTCAAACCTTGGAGTCTAGTACTTGCTCCCAATGAAATGTCTTTGAGGAGCCTTCTCCTAGGAAACCCAGCACACCTTCATGTGAACCCTACTCCTAATTGGGGTTCGTATTTTGTCTCAGTGTTTTGCAGCTCCCAAACCTGTAGACAACCTGTAGACACCAGAGCTGTTTGGGGGTGACAACCTGCCGGTGGGAGGCTGTGGAGTCTATGCCTGGGGCAAAGGCACGTACCAGGTGTAATGATCCTTGATTCCTGTCTGATTAAATGGTGAATTTACCTAGTTTGGATCTTTCTTTATTGTGGACAATAGAGTGTTGAAAACAAGATTTTGTTTCTGCTAAGTGAGACCTTATTTACACGAGTTCAGTTAAAAGCTGTCTCTGTGACTCCTCCTTTGGATATCAAGTACTGTATGGTTCCAAGCTAATTACTTTAATCAGTCTTGTTTTTCTTCTCTGTATCTCCTAAATGAATATTACTGGAGCTATTAACCGAAAGCAGTCGTCTCGGAGCAGGATGTGGCTCTGTTGTATTAATATTGTTTACTGCTTCACGTTATTACTTGGTGAAGTAATAATGTAAGTAACACAGATTAAAAAACATGGAAAAATACAAGTTTAAATAGGCTGGGGATGGTGGGAGAAGATTCAACATTAAAAGAAATAATGAAGATATAACAATATTAGATTGGCTAGACTAGGGAAGGAAGGGGAAGATTCTTCATTATAAGGAAAATAAAGAAGGTACAATAGATTACATTGATTAATAGACACTAATTGATTTTGTGTCTGATCCCACCTAATCCTTTTTAGAATAAAACGTGCTTCTGTGTAGGAACCACATACACTAAATGGAGATGTGTTTATTTAAAATATCTTAAGGGGCTTGAGAGACTTGATTTGCCTATTATGGCTTTACCTCAATCCTTGCAGGACAGATTTGAATATTATATGTGAGTACATGGGCGTAGTTAGTGCAATCCAGTTAATTAAGAGGAAGATCTCCAGGAACTCCTGCATTCCAGGCCAGTGAGTTACTGAGCAGCCCCGGGCAATGCGCTCAGCTTCCGCACTGTTTTCCTGATGCTCAGCTGCCAGCAGCATCTCGGGGAATAAAAACACGGGGCTGACTTAATGTGCTCCTGTGGAATTTCAGTGCTTAAAATGTATAAGTCTGTGGTATTAGTGCATAGCTCTGCAGCTAAAGAGATCATGAGGAATGCGGTCGTAAATTTGCTGCTGGATTAATTTAGGGATGGTGTTTGGTGTCTGCCTCGCAGGACAAGAGCCTTCGTTCGCTGCGCGCTGGGTTCAGCCGCGCCTTTTGCTTGCACATCCACGGTGACTTGCAAAATTAGCAAAGAGCAATTCTGTAATAAATAATTGCCATTCAGTCTTGCTTCGTGATAAAATTTTATTTATCTTTAATCCGATTCGTTTTCATGCCGGATTAGTGAATTCGAAGCTGTCCAGTGGTACCAGTTAAGCAGAAGAGTTGCTGTGACCAGTGTGAGTCCGCAGGGATGCGGAGTCACCGGATCGGTGGCGACGCTGGAGGAAAAAGGGGTTCTTGTGCGCGCAGCCAGCTGCTGGGGTGAGCTTGCAGGGCCACGAAGAACGAGGCTGCTGTGCACTGGTCTCGCTGTGTGGGACTGGTGCTTCTGGCGGGGGCAGACGGTGCCTGCGAGCGTCACTGAAGAGCTGGAAATTTTAAGCGGCGTTTGGAAGGCTTAGCAACCTTCGTACTTCAAACCAAACCAAAAAAATAAACCCCCTCCAAGCAGGTTGTTAAATTGAATTTTTTTCTTCCCCTTTGCTTATTTTTTTCACTTCTGTTCAAATAAGCTTAATTTGGAGATGATGTTTGGCGTTCGAAGGGCTCACTTCCCGTTTGTTAATTTACCTCTAGGGGAATGTGCACGGCACCGTGGTTTTTACAGCACTTACAACCTCAGGTAGCGCTGAATACAGGCTGCTTCTAGTGCGTTAGGCAGATGCTAATCAGA
>WHYT01015839.1:0-12557 GCA_009806455.1 Tetrax tetrax
TTTATTTTTTTTTTTTTTTTTTTTTTTTTTTTTTTTTTTTTTTTTTTTTTTTTTTTTTTTTAGACCAAGCCCTGAGTTGTTTTAAGGCGTGAATCAGTCTTGTTCCAGCAAAGGCAGCTAATTTCAAACACCTTCTAGGATATGGTAATCAATTATACATGCAGTCATCAGGGAATTGTAAAAAGACAAGGCATTTAATAATGGGGGATTGTATCTAGAGCAAAAGGATTTTGCAGTTAGGAAGGATGCTCTAGTGGGCCACTTGTCCTTCTGTTTCTTACTTAAGTCCTCTGATGGCACCTGGTCTGAGTGAGTTTCTTCACACAGCTTAGCAACATGCATTTGTTTTGAAATTCCCCTGAAGCAGTGGTTTTCCAAGGAAAGTTCCCCACTTTTTATAAAGAGATAGTTTAAAAATCTGGGTATTATTAGAAGCTAGGTAAAAATTACTATTACTTAATTTTGCCATGTAAACTCTTTTATAATAAACATTGGTTAGCTTCTGTTTGCAACTGTTTGCCTTCTGTTTGCAACTATTAGCCTCTCTTTATTTACAATGAATAATCATGGTGTGTGTATATATAAAATATGAACTTCTGTTTTGGATAAATATGGTTTTATATCACTTTCATCAGCCCTTCTCCAGCCTTGGCTAGTAAGAGGTGCTATAGAGGAATTTCCCCCTGCCCACTGCTTAGTTCCTGTGATGGATCATTATGGAATAACATACCCAGAGGGAAAATTATTTTTTTCTAATCCTTGTCAGTTAGTGGATGGCTTATGTTCTGTAGTCTGAAGACTTATATCGTCTATACTTTACAGCTAAGTTCATACAGTACTTCATTTTAGCTGACTTCAAATTTTGTTCATTACTGGCTCCCAGCTTGGGAATATTATTATGCCTTATTGTTCTGCACTCAACAAAACCAGTCAAGAGGCCATTATTCTAACAGAAAGCTATGATCAATTGCTTAAAAATAAATGATACTTGCACTGACACAAGAGAGAAAAAAGGTTCATTAAAACTCATGTTGGAGAACTCTCATCACTCTTTTTCCATTGCATTTGACATTGCCTGAGAGACTGTTACATATTATGTTTATTTTTAGAGACTATTGTTCTCTTTAAACCTGCTCTGCAACTTGAGGAAAGCAATAATGCTTTCAAAAAGAACTTAAATTTAGAGAAGCAAGACATTGCATCTTTCTATTATAATAAGGGACTATCTCATGAAAAATCTCTTTGGAAATAAAGTTGATGTTGGCAGGGAAGAAAAAAACATAGAGAACCACAGGCTGCTTTAGGGCATGCAGTTTCAAAATCTGTGCACTTTTTATAAAGAATGTAATGACATTTATAAGTGAGATCTTCAGCACGTCGTGCTTATTTTAATAGCTTATTTTGAAATGCTTAAAAAGCAAACTAGTTTCATTTAGCTTACTTTTTCCCCCCAAGATTGACCTACTCTACTGTTCAATATCCTCCTCATGTACAGAGCTCATCCCAAACTATAATGTTCTATTGTTCCATGCAATTGGAAAGGCAAAATATCTTTTCAGAGCTAAATATTTACAGTAAATGAATTGGAGTATGTTTCAAATCCTCTTTTTAAATTAATGTATTATAAACCAATAAGAAAATGACAAATTATTTAGGTTTTAGCATAGCCCAAAGCTAAAATACGACCAATTTCAATTAGAACATATTTAAATGACCTCATTTAGTTGAAGATGTCCATGCTCCTTGCAGGGGGGTTGGACTAGATGACCTTCCAACCCCAACTATGCTATGATTCTTTGATTTTAAATATACAGGAAACGTATGTGGTTTAACCCGACAAATTGAAAACCAACAGATTTCCTTTTTTTTTTTTTTTTTTTTGCAAATTAATAAGCAGATTCAGGAAAAGTCACACATTTTTTGTTTGCATGCCTTGTTTTCTTTGTCCTCCTTGATGCTTCAATTACTAGTTACTTTGCAGGAATAAAATACTAGTTACTGCAGGGACCTTCTTTCTCCTTTTAGGTACCTTGCAGCTTTATCTTATACAGTTAACATTAAATGAACTACAGGATTGTGGTTTTCAGGGGCTGTAACTTCAAGCCAACTCTGCAAACCCCTATTTTCAGCCCTCAGGACTGACTTTTGGTCAGATGACCCAGACTACATTGTCCAATTTACTTGTAAAACATGCCGTGCTTTTCCTCTTTCCCATTGATGCGAGAGCATCATGACTTGCTTTCACCTGAGCTGAATGCTTGTAGGGAGAAAGAGATTCGTGACTAAATAAAAATTCAGAAAGTAAAGCTGTCATTATATATTCTACATTGCTGAAGCAGCTAACACATTATAACAGCTGCCAAATTACCTGTAATCAGCATCCACACAATAGAAGGCACTATGCATGCTGATGAAGTTGTGATTAACACCTATTAACAACATGGAATTTGTCAATGAAAAAGTAAAGATGATTCACTGCAATATTCGGACAGAATTGCTATCTGTGAAGTTTCCTAACTTTGGACACAGTAATTTTAGATTGCTGTCAGAAGTTTGCTAACAATTTAAAAACATGCCTTGAAAAACTGTGTTCATAACTGCTGAAAAAACGAAATGTATTGTAAATGATCCTTTAATCGAAAAAATAGTGGATCTGTCCTCCTGCCCCCCTCCCCTTCTCCCCACTTCCAGCTATATTTGACCATCAATTTATTTTTAAGCATGTCAGGTCTCTAATTTTCTTTGGAATTACCTGTTTGGATTTTTTTTGTCTCTCTTTCCTTATTTTATTCTGCATCCAAGCTTAACTTACTGTAGTAACCTGTGATAGGAAGATGCACTAATTACTGTAATAACACCCTTGTTAATCCGCCTGGAATAATGTAGAGAACACACAGGCTTCCCTGTAGAAGAGTTGCTAGAAGCAGCATGTTTAAAAAAAAAAAAAAAAGATTTTGTTTGTACTCTTGGGTTGGTTTTTTTTTGTTGTTTTTGCTTTTTTTTAATGCCTCCAAAATTTCAGCATGTAAGTAGGGACACTGAATAGTCTTCTAATTATTTCTGAAGTTGAATTTCCAGTCTAGGACTTATCTTGGGACTTCATGGTACAAAAGTCAGCTTAGAAACCTGTTTACGGGTTTTAACCAGCTTGGAGCCCTCGGGTAGCATCTTGACTCTGGTAAAGTCGTAGAAATCACCTTTAAAATTTGTGAGTTTGTGCTTTGACTTGACTTGATCGATTTAAGACTAGGTCTGAAAAGAGGCCTGGATGTTAGAAGTCCTGAGCTGTTCAACACTTAACACTCAGGACAATTGCCAAGTGATCCAGAGCCCTATTTGACTCTGAGGATTCAGTGTCTTGATCATACATTTGCTGGTGATCTGCTTAACTTAAGGATAGAGGGAACAGGCTTGCATGGAAGTAGCGGGACGAAAATGATGCTCAAAATGGGATTCCTCCACTGCGCCCTTCTTAAGAAGCCAAGCAGAGGAGAGATGTAGACCACTTTCATTGACAGTGACCCTGGAGTCATTTTAACATCCTTTCTGTAAAGGAAATGCAGTGGTGTTTGGTTTTTCCCCAGCATTTTTCTCTGACGTTAACATAATAATGAGAGCATATGTAGACTTGGGTTCAACTCCCTTCTTTGCCTGAAGGGAGCTAAGGATCAGTTTTCATTTCTCTGAAGAAAGAAAATACCAATTTTCAGGCAATTTTAAGACAAGAATGTTCTCCTTGCTCCCTGCTGAAGCTACACTTGAAGAGAATTCAACACTTGTTGGTTACCATCTAGGGAAATTATGTTATTTTGGTGTCTGTCTCTTAAGTGGCTTAACTTTTGAATACACTCAGTTTCCACAGCACCTAACTGGTTTCCTAAGAAATTAGGAATACTGGGCAACGCCCATGCTGTGCTTAGAGTAAAAGGTTTAATGCAATGGGATTAGCCACTGAGTAGTAGTGAGGTAAGTGGATTTCTGAACCAAGGAAGCCTGCAGATGAGGTCAGCCTGTTTAGCATCAATTCTGGAAATACAGTATTGAATCTCGTAGCTTAGTTTGGCAACAAAAACACTAGCTTTCTTACAGGGCTCTGTGAAGGAGTAGGTATCAACAAAGCCTATCTTAATAGACCCTCACTGCATTCTACTAATAGATCTCAGTGTCAGAGCTCTCAATTCCTTCTCTTTCTGCAGTGTATTTTGTCAGATTTTTTCTAGACTAATCCATTAACAAAATGGGCTTGTCAAATCTCCTCATCATGGTTTAGAAAAGAAATAAATTTAGTGATTGTTAAGTTATTTGAAGATTAGTCAGTCTCTGTGATAGTCTAGTATTTTCTGCCAGCAGAGTATCATCATTAGCCAAATTTAGGGTCTTTTTTTAATCTGTGTAATCCCCGCTGGTTTTAACGGAGGCACACAGCTGTAGCTAAAAAGAATAACTTAAGCCTGAATACGTAAAATGAGAAGTCATATGCAGACAATTCTAATGACAGTGGTTTTTTTTTTTTATCATTAAAGAGTATGTGAATTTTAAACAGTTGTGGAGTTTTCGGTTGATTTAAGGATGTGGTAGTTTAGATGGAAACTTTGCAATGATGTGCACTTTTTTCTGGTGACATGCCAATTGGCAGCATTCATGTACTGCCCCAATAAGACTTATCTGGGATAATGAACTTGGGGTTTGGGGCTTTTTTTAGTGTATACATCTGTCACATTGAAGCTTGGAAACTGGATAAATGTGCTTTATTACGTTAGAAATATCTGAAAATGTTTACAAAGGACAGGGAAGAGTTCAGTTCTGATGTCAAGTTACTAGCCAAATTTGTATTGATACGGGACTTCTGTTTTTTTTTTTACAGACACACATTTTAAAGGTACAAAGAAAAATTATTCACTAAAGTCAATAGGCATCTATATTAAAGGAAGACAAGTTGAACTATTTTATGTCCAGAGTCTTCTATGAAAATGAAAGCTGATGTTTATGGGACTCGAAGAATTTGTTAAACCTTGGAGATGTGCATTTTATGCATGTAAAACCCCTTAAAAAGGGAAAGATGATGGTGTAGGGCACTTGAAAGTACTTGTGCTATAACTCTATTTTCAATGCTACCAGGAAATAACAGTGCTTCTCCAAGATGAGATATTGTCTGAACTATGCAGAATTTACTCCCTCTTGTTTGTGTGGGTTTGCTTCCTTTGGAGCTGGTGCAAAGTCCTGTTGCTGGACCTTGATGACCCCTAAGGCCTAAGTAACTTGAACCCCATGGAGATTTTTGTGAGCTTATGTAGGGAGAAAATCAGAAGGTCACTGGTGAAGCCACACCTCAAATACTGTGTTCACTACAAGAAAGATGTTGAGGTGCTGGAGCGTGTCCAAAGAGCACCAAAGGTGGTGAAGGGTCTAGAGAACAAGTCCTGTGAGGAATGTCTGAGGGAACCAGGGCTGTTTAGTTCGGAGAAAAGGAGGCTGAGGGGAGACCATATCGCTCTCTACAACTACCTGAAAGGAGGTTGTAGCAAGGTGAGCGTCAGTCTCTTTGCCAAGTAACAAGTGATAGGATGAGAGGAAATTACCTCAAGTTGCACTGGGAGAGGTTTAGACTGGGTTTTGGGAAAAAATTCTTCACCGTAAGTGTTGCCAAGCATTGCAACAGGCTACCAAGGGAAGTGATTGAGTCACCATCCCTGGAAGTATTTAAAAAAAGGATAGATGTGATGCTTATGGACATGATTTACACTTGGTAGCGTTAGGTTAATCATTGGGCTCAATGATCTTAAGGGTCCTTTATAACCTAAACGATTCTATGATTCTAGCTGTGGAGAGCGTAGGTAGACACACGCTGGAGGGGAAAGGTGAACAAGCTTTAGACTCTGGGGTGTGAGCCTGCATGTGCTGCCACACCTGAAGTGCCATCTGGGCAGTGCCATCACTCTTCTGCTAGCTGAAGGGAATCAAGGCAAACCAAGGCCTGTGACAGGGAGGAAAGTGCTGTGTAAAGCCTGGAATTTCAGTTGCAGTTTTGCACAGTGATTCAGAGAAGCATGTAAGTGAAGTATCAGGAATCATCAGTAACCAGAAGAACACTGATCTTGGTCATCTCCAGTTGTGCTAGGCAAAAAATGAATCATTATATTATCTTCTTGTTAATAGACTCACCACGATGCTTCTTGTTTTCTGAGGGTTTTTTCTGTTTTTTTTTTTTTTAAAGGAGGAAAAATGGCAATAATGCTGAATGGTGTCTTGCCAAGAGTACAGACCTGTACAACCAAGGCTGAATGGTCATGCAATTAGTTGTTGCAGAATGAAAAAGACAATTCAAAGGAGTAATAAGTATCCAGAGTAAATTATGAGAGGGTAGTGAAGGCAGTGAGCTTCAGTGGATTCAATGGTAAAGCAAAAAAAATCTAAAGATAATATAGTAAACATGTAAGTAAAGGTGAGAGATTTAGAGATATGTCCTTGCATCAGACAGCAATGTTAAAAATCAATGTTAAAAATAGATACATTTGAAAAACAGGTGTTCAAAACCACTTGTATGGAAGGAAACTTTCAGCAAGCTATGCATGTACAATGACAGTGTTTTCTGACTGCTTCCACAGAAGTCTCGAGCTACTTTGAAGTAGACATGTCTACATGTAGAGGCATGGCTGCGGACTTCAATATCATTGCTCTTGGCAGAATTCTCTTGGGCAGTCTCCCATTCCATTTTTGTATGTGTGATATTGCAAATATGTGAATACCCAAGACTTCCCATCAGCCTGGTCATCTGTCATTCCTGTGGTTCACCAATCAACCAAGAGCAATGAAATTATGTTTACTCATCCCTCAGTTGCTTTCCGCTACTCCCTAAAACATACTGGATCTCTAGTTCCTTTTTACATCCATAGGATTGGTTTTGTAAGATGAATTTTCTGCTGGGAATAGATGTAAAAATTAACCATGGTTTCCTGCAAACAATAAAGAAATGAGAGAGGGGATAAAATCTTGAATTAATAGCAAATAACCAACACTATTTGACTGCATGATTACATTTTTCAATTGTCATCTTCAAAAAATTGTATCTGGGTGATCACATTTTCACAATGGAGAGGCAAAAACCTAGCCCAAATATAGTCACACACCTTGAAATCTTTCTAAAATGTTAAAGGCTTCTATTTGTTCTGATGCCTTTCAAAGGAGATTTGATTCATAATATTTTCTTTTTTGTGAAAGCACAAAAAACAAACTAAACTCTTTTGTTTGTTCATTTGAATGCGCAGTATGATTCAAGAAGTTTAGTTCTAAAACAGAAGGTTGTTTCCTTCCTAAGAAGCCTGGAAGCACAGTGTCTGGGGAAAAAAACCAAACAACAACTTGCCATCCAAATTCCGTGTGTATCGTTCATTTTTAGATGAAGAAAAGAGTGGGCGAGGCTTTTTGGTGGGGATGGTGGCCACCTGCAGAGATGCAAGGCTCTTGGCTGTAGCTAAGGCTGCCCTCTCCTCGCAGAGGTGAGTGAGTCTCTGGGAAGTGCCCTGTGCTTCAGCTGCTGTGCTTAAAGCATTAACCTACAGCGTGAGTGTTCTCAGGAACAGAACATCAGGATTCCTATCTTCTACGTAACTATTTTAGTAGTACTTGAAGGAACAACCTTAAAGTGTCATAATTTCTGCAAATATATGTGCTAAAATGTAATAAAGCTTCAGACCTAGTGTAGAAAGTGAATGTCTCATCAGTGTTACTGTTGAAGTTTACTATTTTCTGCTCACCATCTGAATAACATGCAATAAAGCAGCGCAATGGTTTGGAAAATAACGTAAAACAAGGAAATATGAGATTCGTCCAGCAAGTGGAGGTAAGTGTATTGCAGAGAAAGTGATTGAATTGGGGTTTTTTTTAGTGCTTCAAGTTGTGTTTTCAAGGTGCTTTTACATTATTGAAAGTTCTCTACCTATTTTTCAAGGACTAAAGGACTCAATGTTGTTGTGCTGTGGGTTTTTTTGAGATTTGTTGTTGTTTCATTTTTGTTTTATTCTGCATTTTAAGCATAAGAGACCAATTTTCCTGTGTGGTGTTTGAGTTTTGTTTTAGTTTGGTTTTTAAACTGTGTGTTGTCACCTGTGTGCTTTTAAAGTGGGAATAGAATGCTATCAAAACAGAACAGCAGTGTTTCACATCTGCTTTGCACCTGGTTCAGAAGGTATAAATCTTACACACAGTACACATCATGCTCTTATTCTTCATTCTTGAGCAGAACTTTTCATCGAAAATAAAGCAACTTAAAATACTTTTCTGTTTGTTTGTGGTAGGGAGTTGCCAGATAAATCTTTAGTTGTTTACAGCTGTAGTGGCAGACCTTTTTAAAGCAGACTTCTTTGCTTTTGCTCATGTGAAAGTTCATGTACTTTTAAAAGAAATAAAATTCAATATGTTTTAAGCATAGTTTCTCATGTTTGCTTCTGTAATGAAATAAACATGACGGGGAGGTACACAGAATCTTAACTGATGCCCCGTCTTTATGCTGTGATCTGATACGTGGACAGAATGTCTGGTTGCACTGTGTGCTGACCAAACCAGAGCTATTAAAGAGCAATGTTTCTTTCATGGAGATCATAACTAATGATCTGAACACCTAGGAATTTTATCAAATTTGATAAATTTGTATATTGCTATCGGAAGTCAAACTATTTGAATTCAGATTGCAGTAATGTTACTTTTTTTTTTTTTTTTTTTAAATACTCTTGTAAGGATAATGAGAGAATGTTGTAATCATACTTTCTTCTTGTAGCATCTGATTAGATTTGCCAAAGCTGCAATGTTACTCACGGTGTTACCTTTTGAAAGACAGCAGCTGGTATTTTTTTCTCTCCTACAGGCTATGACAGTCGCTTGCCAGATCAGGGTGTTGTGCCTCTTGCTTTCAGACAGATCTGGCTAGTTCATGAGTTCTCAGCTCTGGTGTCTGGCACCTTTTTGTGGTGGTAATCCATCTGCACCCATCTGTACAGAAGTAAGAGGGTATTCAAGTACTGAAGTGGAGGGGAAACAAAATAGCAGGTTGGATCAAGTGGAATATAGAAATAAATGTTCAATGAAAAAAACTACCTGATAAAGAAACCTCTCTGGTGGAGAACAGCAGGAGGGAAATGAAGTTGATGAAAGAGCACGAAAGAGGAGGGGAGAGAGAAGGCAGAGAAGCCATTGCTGTGTCTACAGCCAAGTATACTTCTTGGTGTGTTTGTTTTGGATTTTTTTTCTTGTTGTATTTTGGGGTTTTTTTTGGTTTTTTTTTGTTTGTGGTTTTTTTTTTTTTTTTTTTTAAAGGTATGACCTCATAGACCTTCTTCACATAGAGCTAGATCAAAATCTAGTAATCCATTTCTGCATTGGAGGGCAGCTTCTGAGCTGCATGGAAGCCCACAGCTTGTTGAAATTTTAAACAAAATTCACATATTTCAGGAAACCTAAGTGAATTCACCCTGTCACTATTGCTAGACTAGAAATAGTGTGAAGGATACACTGAGTCAATGTTTCTTAAGTTGGATGTGACATTAAATGAACCCCCCCCATACATTAGTTTCACTTATTTTGTAACTTCATATTTGAATATAAAGTCATAATTTATGCAACTCAAGTTAGTAACTAGAGTTTTGCTTATCCTTGGTGACTGTCTGTACTTATTCTTTGCTGTTTTTTTTTCCCCCTCTTCTAATTTTGTAATGAACTTGGCGCTTTTAAGGAAAGGTATAACATTATTTAGCTCACAAGATTGAAATGCTTTTATGTCTTTTAAATAAAGTTCCTTTAACCTCTGTTTTTGTATTATTAGTGTTACTATTACTGTGTAGTACTTGAAGAATTTAGCACCCTTTATCTTGGGAACTATAGATTAATTAAGATTGAGACACAAAGTATTTTGTCGTGCAGCTCTTCTGTTGATTTGAAACATCAACTTATTTGTAAGAGCATTTCACTGTATTTATTCAATGTCCTCTCATGGAATATTTAATTATAGCAATATTTCAAAGGTAAAAATATTTTTTTTAAGGCAGTGGCATAGTAGAGTGGGAGAAAGAGTGGTCAGCATCACAGCTACTCGTCTTCTGCTCCTTTGACTTTGCTCTCAGAAATATATGCATCCATTTCTATAGAAGATGGGAAATCATTGGCTCTGTACAAACACTTATGCATATCCATATGCATGGATTTCCTTATGGTCAGTTTAAAGGGCTTTTTATGCTGAGTCTGTGACTTGTGTGAAAGATTGGTCAAAAGGTGTATGAAGACCCATAAACCTCGCTGAAAGTCAGTTCCAACACAACTGTTCAGGGCCATTTTGTTTCGCATTTCCTCAGAGTTTAAAATAATAACAATAAAAAAGCAATTAAAATTTCTCTCTCTCCTTACATTTAATCTAGTCCAAATTTCTGAACTTGAGGTCTGTTTGCTCAGCCTGGCTCACTGGTCATTAAAGCTCCGTGAAACATGAGAAGTGTTTAGGAAAGGTCTCAGCAGAGCAATTCAAAATTAACCTAGGCCAAGTACAGTTTGCTTATTTTATACTGTAGATTTTGGGGATTTTGCTGATTATCTTTGAAGCTGCAGAATCATTGCATTTATAGTTTTGAGTTAATAACTCAACTTTGGAAAATAACTGGAGTTAAAATAATGCTGATATATAATGATTAACTGATTAAAATAAGTAATCAATGTATATAATTTATACAAATTTTTCATTGCTTTAGTGTTGAATGTTTGATTAAAGCACAGGCAAGAGGGGGGAAAATATAATATGTCCTGCTCGCATCAAAATAATAAATTGTTTCTGGTTGCATACATATCGGGAGAGGGAGGAAAAAGGTGTTTTTAAAAAAATTATTCAAAGGACTTCACAATCTCCTCTAGAAGAAAACCTAAATGACTTTACAGTTTTCACTGATGTTCTGCCAAGTTTGTGAGAAAATAAATTAATTGAATATAGAGATCCTGGCACGATCGAGAATCCCTCCTGCTCTTTTTGCATCTATCTGTATTCTAACATAATGACTCACCAGCATTGAATCCTAGAAGGCCAGACTATTAAATCTAGCGTTTAGATGGGAATGAATTAGTCTGATCGGTGTCTGACAACTCTTGTAATCACTGAGATTTTTTGAGTATGTCTTTTTTTGGTTTTTTTTTTTTTCTTCTGTAGTTCAGCTTTATACTCTGAAAGAGAAATGATTCAAGGTAATATGTGGTTAACAGAACGTTAATGTAATTTTGGCTTAGTTTTGGAGTGAAAACAGTGGTGTTTGCAAGCTATGGGAGATGAGGGGTTGTGTGCTGGACAGAGCTGTCACTAAGGTTGCCCTGCAGCACCAGTGGTGCCTGGCTGCTGCCCTTTGCTGGAAATGTGGCACATGCCAGGAGATGCTCTCCTTTTGAGGAACAGGAGCCAAATAGAGCACAGTTTTGTCACCACTGAAGAGTCTGATAGCATCGTGATGCTAGTTTTGAGGGTGTGGGAAAGAAGAAGGGATAGTATATTATGTGAATAATTTTCTATACTGTCCTAGTGGAAATAGTTGTGCTGACAGTGTTTTGGTGGAAGTCCAGATCAACCCTATAGCTGTGGGCTGTACTGAAGACAGAAAGTGTGTTTTGCAAGCAGAAAATCATCTGTCAAGAATGTGGCTTTGGTGAGTGTCATAGTTCAGCCCCAGGACCAGACTACGCAGTCTCTCTCCCACTCCCCCACCCTTCGAAAGAATAGGGGGAGATGATATAAGAAAAAACAGCTCGAGGTTTGAGATAAAGACGGGGAGAAATCCTTAAAGTCACCGTCACGGGCAGAACAGACTCGACTTGGGGAAAAACTATTCATTTATTACTAAAACTAGCAGGAGAATGAGACAGGGAACAAGATAACCTCCCCCAACCCCTCCCTCTTCCTGGGCTTAATATTTATCTCTACTACCTTCCCCTCCCAAGCGGCACGGGGTGGGGGGGAAGGGAATGGGGGTTGCGGTCAGTTCATCACACGTTGTTTCACACCGCTGTTTCATCGTTGGGGGAGGAACTCCTTGCATTCCTCCCTTGTTCCTTCATGGGGTCCCACCCATACGCCACAGTCCTTTGTGAAACTGCTCTGGCGTGGGTCATCTCTTCCACGGAGTGCAGTCCCTCTAGAACAGCTGCCCCAGTGGGCCCTCCAAAGGCCACAGCCTCCTTCAGGCCTTCACCTGCTCCAGCGTGGGCTCCTCCACAGGCTGCAGGTGGATCTCTGCTCCTCCGTGGACCTCCATGGGCTGCAGGGGGACAACCTGCTCCACCATGGTCATTACCACAGGCTGCAGGGGAATCTTGGCCAGGAGCCCCATTACTCCTCCCCCTCCTTCTTCACTGACCTTGGCGCCTGCAGCCGTTCCTCACAACAGGCTGGCAGACGCCTCTCAGGATCCTTTTTACATCTTATTCACTGCTCATCTCCTCTCCACTTCTTGCAGCCAGGCCAGGCCCGAGTTGGGCCCAGTCGGCTGCCTGGTGGGAGGTCAGAGGGTGAGGCCTGCAAGGCCCACAAGGCTCACTCC
>WHYT01015839.1:12577-26303 GCA_009806455.1 Tetrax tetrax
TTCTACAGGCACCTGGTGATTCATAAAACCCATTTCAGATAAAACAAACTCTTTTTCCAAAATGCAAAAGCTTAGTCCGTAAGTGCTCTTCTATTGAAAGACAGTAATTATTTGTATAGAAGTATTTCATTAAATGAACAGGGTATTGAGTGGGTTACATTTGCAGTGGTTCTTGACACTTTTTACAGGTTTCTCCTGTTTTAAGTATGACAGCAATGAATGTATTTTGCATAGCTATTGACATGCTGTCACTGCACATTTACTTTTTAAACAGAACCTTTTTCCCTGAAATTACTCGGCGTTGTGGACTAGGTCTTTAACTCTGCTCTATTGCTTGGAATCATCCTGGCACTACAAAGTAATTTTTAAATTGTCTTAACTGGACCCTTGGGATTTTCTTTACTGTGATTCTACATCAGTGTTTAAGAGCTCATCACTGGTGCAGCCCTCACCTGCTGGAGAGTGGCAATTTGATCGCTGACAATAGAATAACACGCTTTAATTTGAAGATGCAAATGCAGCTAGGCTAGAATAATGAGTCAGTTCCTCAATCGTCTAGATGGTAGCAGCACCATTGACTTCCATTGACCTGTGCTATTATACATCAAGTGAGAATTTGACTCAAAGCATGACTAATGAACTCATTTAACTCCTGTGATTCAGAAATAGAACTTTTTTTTTCTTATGTAGCATAAAGGGTAAAGTGTATTTAAACAGATATAATTAACCTGTCTAAATTTGATCATCTGACTAATAGGTGTTCCTGTTCATTTAGGGATAAGGCAGAATCATTGTACTTTCTAATTAGGAACTAAGCTTAAGGCTGTGTGCCTGTTTGAAATATGTAGTGTTTGTATTGGAAGGGGAGATTTGGAAAGAAAAAGAAAGCCAACGGAACACTTAATAGAAAGGAACTTGGCCAGGAAGGAAAAATAAGCATTGATGGTCATTACTCCAAGATAACAGCATAGTCTCTCATCTATTTGTTGTTACTCATGTATTTTGCAGTGGTCCTGTGTGAGGATTTGCATACCTGATGTTTTACTTCTCTTTCAAATTTACTTCTCATTCTGTTTCCTTCTTTCTCCTGGTCCTCCCTGTGAGAACTGAAGCTGTAGGAAGGCTGAGTTTAAGGTTATTTCTTTCAAGAGAGCTCTGATTCATCCTACCCCTGCTGCCAGCTTAAATAAAGCATTTACTATATAATTGTGATTTTTTTTTTCTTTCTTTGTTTTCCTTCCCTGTTCTCCCTAATCCCCTGTGCCTGACAGCTCAGAGCCTCCTTGTCTTCTTTACTGAACTTGCCACCTGTTTCCATGCCCTTGTTATGTGTTTTACCAATTCCAGTGCTTCTGTGACATTGCTCTGAATCATGGGGACGTTTTCTCTTATTTCCCTCCCCATGGGCAACTTTGTTTTCCCTTCAACTCATTCTGAACCACTGTTGTCTCTCTTCCTCCTCCTGCCCCCAAAACCATCATCTCTGTGAGCTGAAGTGGCATTGCAAACTCTGTCTGTCTCACACCTCGTTGTTCTTGAGTTATTTCTTTGTTTCTGATTCCCTCTGTGTGCTCTGACCTCGTTACAGCTAGTAGTCTTCCTACTGTCCATCCTCTTCTCTCTCGGATGCTCTAGAACTACTAGGAGGGGTATTTAGGGCAGCACAAATTAGGCACATGAGTAAATCTTGATGATACTGTTCCCTTATAAACTGATTGTGCCCATCCTGATCAGAAAAATATGCTGTCTCTGGCCTGTACTGTCATTATTTCTTGTGCTTGCCTTTTTGTTACATAAACCTGATCTTAATTTCTGCTTTTTAGAGCCCCTTTCACTCTGGATCCTTTTTTGCCATGCAACAATGTGGTGACTTTTCTGTTCTCTTGTTCTATTCTGATCAGTTGGTGAGACTGATCTTATTTTACTGAAATTTGCTATATTGAGGGCTTTGCAGAGAATGTTTTTTTCAATTTGCTAGTAAGTGAAAAAGTAAGAATTGAAGAGTTTAAAAATATGTAGTGAATAATCATTACTCTTCTTGTTCTCCATATCATTAATGATTTTTAGATTTTCAGACATCTGTCCTGTTTTCTCCTCAGTCACTGTCTTCTCAAGCTGGAAAATCCCAGTTTATTTAATCTTGCCCCCTAAGAAGGCTGTTTTTGTACTTGTGATCATACCTTCCTGGTGACACTAAAGCTTCTTAAATTAGGAAGGACCAAAATTTCATGCATCCCTCAAACTGTAGATAAACCTTGGCTTACACAGCAGCACAGTGATGTTCTTTGATTACCTTTCTAGTGATTCTTGGCATTCTGATTGCGTTCTTGAATATCTTCTGAGCATGGTCTCTAGTACATACTTTATTTTTCCCCTAGCACGTAGAATTTGTAATTCTGACCAGTCACTGAAGAGAACGTGTCTGTGCACTGACAACTTCAGGTAGGCAAAAATGCAAACCATGGAGTCTTGGTAAAATGTTGCAATTAATAGACTGGCGTAACTGAGTATGTATGTCAGCTAAGGCATTAGAGATCGCTGTGATGGGACTGTTTAGGAGACTGATTTATCAGGCTAGTTCTGAACTTTAAAACTAAGCTTTGCTAAGCTAGACAATCACTAAACCCATACCTCCTGCTAATAATTTTAGCACATTATTAATATTTGTCTATTCAAAGCGGTCAGTCCTTAAAACTCTCATTCTGCTTTAGCTATGAACATACAATACTACAGAGGTGATGCAGCAGGAGATGACAAATGCTGGTAACACAAACATCATTAGCATAAGTCAAGACAGCTTGAGTTTTTCCCACCTTCCTATTCTACTCTTCGGCTTTTCACTTCAGCAAGTCTGGAGGAATTTTTCATTTCTCACTCTGAATCGTAACCAAGTGCTTGTCCTCGTGACCTGACCCCGCTCTTGGCAGCGTGGATAGAAAGGACTCGCCTTCGCTTCCGTGTCAGGTAGGTCCTTACAGACCTCTACTGTTTTAATGGTAGATCATATGAATCAATGCACCCAAAACCACAGAAGTTCTTTCTGTGTTGGGAACTGCAAATCTGATCTCAGGCAGCACTCATTCCAGGCCAGCAGGAACTGGCAGTATAATTCAAGGAGGCCAATTTGGACATTCTCTGTGATAAAACTAAATTTTTTAAAAATTTCAAATTTGTGAGATTTAGCAGCACAAACTTAAAAAAGTTGAACTACTGGTATATCACTAATGTCAGAAGAGTTTTTTGGTTGAGGTTAAGGACCAAAAGGCAAAGAACATGCCGTGACTGATCTTCAGTTACTGTAACTTGTTGTAGTTAGTAATTTCAAGCCAATGGAGCTATAAAAATTTACACTGGCAGAGAAACTCCTTAGTTTTTAAAAGTACATCACGACAACTAGGTCTGTAAATATGGCATTTCAGCAGCCAGGTTTAGGTTGATTTTCTGTGCTGAAAAAGTGAAACATTTTTGAGAATTCTAAATATGATGAGCACTTTAGAATAAAAAAAAAAGTATTTAGGCATTTTAGGCACCAAATTCAAATACTTTGGCTATGTTTCTTAATATACGTATACACATATGTATGTTAATGATAAATATTTGTGTGTGTCTCTCCTTAAATTCAGTTGCATCAGTCTAACTGCAGTATTTTAACCAAATTACATGGTTTGCATTTTGCAAATGTAAAATTGTCAGAATATATCTGTAAAGAATATATCCATATATATGCAGAAGTAGATATTTTCAAGTAAAGATGGAAAGCTGTATTATAAATTATTACTAGAACACTGGAATTACTGTATACAGCATACTACATATGCCCTTGAGAAATAAAGCTTTCAAAGATTCAGAAAACTTGAAGAGATGAAGAAAAAGAAAGTGGCAGCAGCTTGTAAACAATACTTAAAGTACTTTAAAAAGTCTTCACAAATTTTATATTGGGAAAAAAATGATACTTTTTTTGCATTCAAAACAGAGAGAATTAAAAAAAAAAAAAGTTTAAAGCATCAACTAATGGAATATAGCATTTGGCAATACTGCCAGGCTTGCAAGGAAGAGGTTGAAGTTGCTATGACTTCAAACAAAATGTTTAAGGTTGTCTGGTGATCTAAAATACTTGGGTTTAATTTAAAACAACTCTTAAGAAAAAAAAAATTCACTTTCTACTACATCAACATGAAATTTTCCCCAAGGGGGGAAAAAAAAAATGTGTTACTTGGAAAGCATTTTGAAAATTGCCAATGAGATTAAATCATTAAACTTTTAAATTTAAATTCTATCTATCTCTGTTTCATTATAAAGGGCTGTGAAGCCCTTATCAATATGGATATGCAGCTATTTACAAACTTGTTTAATACTGTCAAATCGGTGTTAAGAGATTTGAGTTCTGCATAGAACTCACTATAGTGTGTTCTGACTATACTGTAAGTTTTGTTGTTGGCCTCGGAATTGTTGTAGAGAGTAAGAGTTATCTGATTTCTACAAATATTGTTCTAGTTTTCCACTTTTTCCTTTAGTCATGCAGCACAAGCTCCATAGCATCTGTACATTGCAATCACAACTGTTAGCAAAATTGATAATGTGGAAGTACATCTGAAAATTACTTACACAAATTTTCTACTTATGATACCAATAAGCCACTAGAGCAGTATCATTCTAATAATTTCATTGCAAAGTTGAGATCATTCATCACTGTAAAGAACTGAATTTTCTTGAAGTAAGGGGCTAGGAATTGAAATGAAATCATATTATATAAAAATACATACGGTGTTTCATCTAGAGTGTTAGAATTTATTCTCTAAAAAGGGAGCTCATCACCTGGAAGTGACAGCTGAATAAAAACACCTAGTCTCATCAGATTATTAAATAATTGCAATCTACTAATGCGATTTAGCAAGAAAAAGATGTGTGACAGTGATTTTATGAGGAAGAAGAAAGGGAAGTGCTAGCACAACCCCACACATTGCTGGCAGTGCTGTGCCCTGGTCCCCCTTCTTCTTGAATGATGCATGCAAGCACATGTGCAGAGAGGGCTTTTGGGTAACCAGAGGAGGGGAGACAGAGATAGAGACAGAGCATGTAGGAGGGGATTAAAAGATCCTTGTGTGTTTTGCCAATCACTAAAAAAACCCAAACAAGCGAAAAAAACCCCAAACCAAAACAAAAAAAAAACCCTCAAAAAACAAAACAAACCCCAAACCAACCCACCTTCAAATATCCAGCACAATTGCAGAAAAGCGCCCTAAAATTACAAACTACTCAGGAATACATCAAGTTGGAAATGTGAATGAGGTCCTTAAACATAAAAATCATAAAAATGAAGTGGAAGGAGTCCATCAGAGCAGTAATAAAGGAGTAAAGAATCCGTGAAGACTGTTTGACCGGTTTATGAAGTAGATTAAGCAGTTTTTGAGGTAGGGGGCAGCTGGAGTCAGTGTGTTTGCTGTGTGTTTGCTTTTCTACCCTACAAAATACTAAATTGTATTGAAGACACACTCAAAATATACTCCAAAAAGTAGAGATACCACAGAAATGCTTGAAGGCTAATCTGTTCAATATTAAAGATTTTGGCTGGACAATGTAATTAAAAATGCCATCAAGAGTTGTGTTTTTAAAAGACTTTATAAATCGGTATTTTGGAGCTTGGTATTGGGATACACCGGATGTTTCTAACACTATGGTTTTGTGAATGTTCAGGGTGTCAGCCTCCCATGTGGCTGTACTTTCTTTCATTTCTAATTTGATTTGGTTTAATTATGTTAGATTTCTTTGAAATTACCAAGTTACTCTATGTGATAATACAGATCTCTTATGCATAGGGGTTGCAATCTTTCCATAAATATTCAGAGAGGGAATTTTAATAAACAGATTTACTATGCGTGCCAGGAACTATAGTTTACAACCTAATACCAACCAACTGTGTTTCAGGACACAATTAGTGAATTAGGTGTCAGCACTTACATATTTCAGTGATGGTTATGTACTTTTTAAGAAGTCTTCTAAGCTTCTACATGCTATTTAGATCCTTAATTATTGTACAAAATCTGCCTCCCGATTTTTAAATCTATTCAGTATCATTAAAAAAGTCAGAAAAGAAGAGGGCAGATTGCTGGCAGTATATTTCTTATAAATTAATTTCTGTCTAAGTTCTTTTTATAATACAAGATTCTACTCAGGATCGTGCGTATTTTCTGAAGCTCGTGATGCCGTTTGGGCAGAAATACCTCATTAAAATATTTCCATCTATTTTATAGAAAACGATACCTAGTATCCTTTCAGGTACAACTTTCAGGTCTCTGATATGGTGCCAGAAAGCCTCTGAAGTAGGATGTTTCTGTTTTGCTTGGAGAGGGGAACCAACTACAGCTGCTACGTGACAGCTTTGTCAGCAGTTACGGAAACTTGGTTAAGGTGTGGGCATTGCCCCACGGGTGAGGCTGGGGCTCCTGAGGAGCAGTAACTGCCAGGGGACCGCTTGCAATAGCGACAGGAGCTGTGCTACCTCTGGTACTTCAGGGAGGGCTGCCTTTCGTCTTGCGACTCAAGCAGAGGCCTGCTTGATCCCAAACATAAGTATGCTTGTGTGCTATAACATTGAAGTGGTTTTGTACCCAGTAAAGACAACGTTGTCGTTTCTAATAACCTTAAGCTTGCTGTGCCTGATGTGAACAGGCATTACGCTAACAGTGCAGGTCCCAATCCTGCCCTATTATTAGGCTCATTATCAAATAATTATGAGGACTTGCTGTACGAACAGGGTCTTGCTGCTGGGTGCTGTGATGATGTTGTATGGCCTAAGGGTGGGGGTAACAGCAAAGGCCTTGAAAGCATGAGCCCATGGAGCAAGCAGAGGCCCCACTGGTGGGCAATGAAAAAGGCAGCCTAGAGATCTGGGAAAAGGAAAAAAAAAAAACCCACCCCAAAAATTTATTCTCTGGTGTTAAAATGAATGTGTAATTTCGTATCTTGTCATTGGTAGTGTCATATTTGCATAGTGTCATGTTTTAACTCCGGTCAGCAATCTCGTACCGTGCAGCTGCTTGCTCCCTCTCCCCAGTGTGATGGGTAAGAGAATCGGGAAGAAAAGAAAACTCATGGATTGAGATAAAGACAGTTTACTGGAATAGCAAAGGAAGAGATAATATATATAGCTAATGATTATAATAATAATATATAGGGATAATAAAATATACAGAATGAAAGATGCACAATTTCTCGCCACCTGATGACTGATACAGCCCATCCCAAGCAGCAGTCACAGAACGAAGCTGAAAGTGACCCCAGAGTAATCCTGAGCAGTGAGAGAAAAAGCGAGAGCGAGCCACTGGCCAGCTCCCACTTACATACTGAGCATGGTGCTTCTGGTATGGAGTACTTTCTTTGAGCAATTTGAGTCAACTGTTCTGGCTATATCCCTCTCAGCTTCTTGCATCCGCACATTAGTGAAACCTTGGAGTCTGAAAAAGTCCTTGGTCTCTTTAGCAACATCTGTTAACATCAGTGGAGTATCAGCATTCTTCACATACCAAATCCCATACTAAATCCAAAGCACAGTAGCTGCTGGAAAGAAAATTAGCGCCATCCTAGCTGAAACCAGGCCACAGAGTCTCTGAAATACATTTGTTGCACCTTATTGACAGAGTGTCTTTAGGTCATATTTTGTGAGTTGTGGTTGTCAGATTTCTGTTTACATTAAGCCCTGTATTGCAGAGTAGCAGGTTGTGGGTGCGGGGGGAGGAGGTAGCTCCATCTATTAGAGCAACCTATACTATAGTAAGCTGCAGTAGGTGTATAGTGTACTACACTAGTACGGTGAACTATGAGAAATATGTAACTAAGGAGTAGCATATACAAAATGCAATATACAAGTGAGCCACTGTAAGATTGACTTTTAAATTCTACAAAGTGCTTTGTTCTAGTCTAATACTAGTAATTGCAATTTGGAGCCTTTTATCTGTAAGGCATGAGCTCAAATTGAGTATCGGTCATTGCTTGCTGGTTGCTAGCTGCAGGAGATGCTGGATCTGCTCCAGTTTCCAACACACAAAATGTTTTTTATATAGAGAGAATTGCAATGCCAGAGGTGGAGATGCTCAAAATCACAAAACATTATTCAACAACTTCCTTTTTTTTTTTTTTTTTTTTTTTTTTTTTTTTTTTTTTTTGAAACATAGTTGTTCTATCATCAGTCATTTCCCTGTCCTAGATTATAGAAGAGAACACCTTGTTTTTCAACATGACTGAGAACCAGTTCATATTACTTTAGGGAGTCTGACTAATAATTCGTAAGCGAGAAGCTGGAGTGATCTCAAAGGTTCAAGAAAGGAGAGTACGTTTTCTTTTGAGTTACTGAATATAAAAGACTGATTATGTCTTTTGTTTTTGCGGGGGACAGAACTCATCATTGTGACTCTACCAACACCATCAGTCTGAACAACTCAACGATATAAAATCAACGATATAAAAATATTCTGTCATAGCTTCTGGTTGCGTAGTTGTTCAGCTCCTTTCTCTAGAGTGAAATAATCTGATGTAGTATTGAAACTGCCACTAAGAATTGTTAATGTATAATTTATCCTTGCAATTAAAAAGCATTTTTAACCAAGTGTCACAACACAGTGACAGGTAAATTAGGCTGTGATTTACATTACAGTGCTTTGCAGCTTGATTTAGTGTCACTCTGGAGGAACTGACAAACAGCCTCAGTGGAGTAAGACAGTACTTTCAGTAATGAATGAATTCATTTCCCATGTGTTAACAAGGATTGAAAGATAGTTGCTGGCTGGTACTGAAACAATGATTCATATTTTTTGTCTTCTAAAATGTTAAGCAATGCAATAGCAAAACTTTCTAGACAGAAGGAATACTTGGGTCAGACACAGTGATTAATAACTCAATGTTTTAATATCTTAAGGCTTTTTTTTTTTCTTGTTGTAGTAGGAAAGGAAGATGAATCTGGTTATTACATTTTCCTTAGTCATTGTCTAAAATTGGGAGCTTTGGAATGTCAGAATACAAAAACCATGGAGATGTCAAGTTAAATGCTGCTAAATTAAACTCACCAAAGGTAAGTTAGGTAAAACACTACTGCCACTGGATTTAAAAAATATATAATCCCTTAAATATCATCAGTAATATCAAATATTCACTATATTAGTATTTTGGGTATCATTCAGTTTTTGGACTCTTCCATTTTTTCTTGTCTTATCTTCTTTCCAATGAGTACAATGACATTATAGAAAATAAGTGTGAAACTAATGCTGGAGAGATTTTTGTTGAGGGGAAAAGGAGGAAAAGATTGTCATATAAAGAGGTAAATGAGTCACTCATTCTCCTTATTAGCTATAGTTAGCTGTTTCTAGGGAAACTATACCAACAGCGATGGAGTGAGGTTTACCAATTTGTTCCATCTGTACTTCCTCTGCTCCGGTAACTGGAAGTAGCTGAATGAACTTCTCAACGTCTTGGCAATGTGAGAAGTGTTCTTTTGGTCCATGGAATGACTTGGTAGTTGCAGTCACTAGAGTTGGTTAAGCAAAGACTGTTCATGAAATGGGAAGGAACTTCCATTATTGTGAGATATTCATAACATTAAATCCTTCAATCCACAGTTCTTCCCTCTCCTCATTGGAGGGGGGGTGGGGGGGGCGGAGTGAGAGGATAAATAGTTGCTGGAGGTGCAGGACCTTCAGGAAAGCATCTGTGTAAGTGGATGGCACTCAGTAGCTCACTAACAACTCAGTTCTTTGTTGCTGTTTGGCTGCCTGTAGCTAAAGGACAAAGCAAGGAGGAAAAATACCAGAAAAAGGTAAGAGTCCAACTATGACTGTTGTTAAAACACGAGCTGTCAGACTCCTTAAAATCAGTAAAATTATTTCTTTTACAAATACTTCTTGTTGGAAATATAGAAAAAAATATGTTATTTAAAATATGTTATTTTTTTTATTATTTTGCCCTGCAATAAAATTGTCATTTTGAAAGAGCTGCTATTGTAGGGAGGAAAAATTCTGTGTGTAGGTAGCTAGCATGTTAAGCATTTAGGGAGGCCTTCGAGTGGGTTTAGCAGTGGTCTTTTATACAAGGGATTATGTCTCACTGTAGAAAGTAGTAGCATAAATTCTTAGCTAAGACTTCTTATACAAGATCCTGTTAGACAAACATCTCGCATGCCAGAAAAAGCATGGCAGCAAGAAGGCAAGATTATCTTCTGGTAAAGCTCAGGTGTAGCAGCTTTATTTCCTAATTTCTCAGGCTGATGGCTTGAGTACTTTGGATATGTCAGGTGAGGTGTGCCTTGGTGGTACCTGCTCCAGAACATGGTAAGCCAGAAATGAAAAGATCATAAAGTGAATTTTCCTTCTTGAGGAAATTTCCTTCTGTTCCTTCTATCAGTGAAGTCAGTAACAGGACTGACTTCAGAGCTGAAAGTTGAGTCATCTTTGGTCTCGCCTGTACAAAAGTCAAGGTAAATGGTAAAACTGGAGCAAGAGGTGTTTATTATATCCTGATATGTCTTTATTAAGAGAGCTATGCACTCAGTCACAGTGAAGGAGAGTGTTTCTGTGACCTGCCCAACAAGAACGTTAATCTTCTGCTCATTTTGTAACTCTTGGAAGTTACTAATTTTCATAAGATTTGCTGAGGGTTTTTGGTTTATTTTTTCCCCCTTCTTTGAATTCTCATAGGATTTTTCTTTGTATGTTGATGATCTAATATGTTGAAAAGATACTTAACATAAATGGAAAAGTGCCCCTTTGGTACCTTTTACTTTCTCGGTGGTGCAATTAAAGTAGTAGAGGAATAAATCCAGATGTCTGGTGAGCTTTGTAAGGAGGGAGCTTCCTACTGAAAAGCTGGGTGAACCAATTCTTTCCCAATTTTGGTATTAGAAAGATATGTTCTGTATTAAGAAAAGAGTAGTCCCCCTTTCAAAAGTTATGAAATACTGTTGAGAGCACAGGAGCCAACTTTGATTTTGCTGATTTTTATAGATGTGACTTAAAAAGTAGCCAGACTTGGATTTTCTGGGCTTAAATTAATGAGAGAGGGTTGTCTGTTCTCCTTGGTAACTTGCACTCATCTTGACTTGTGCCCTCCTTTATTTTTATCCATGGCATAGGTCAGCATTACAGAAAACCTCTCTTATGTCTGTCTGATGTGATTGTATTATGCTATTGATTTATGCATGAAATATGCCTATTTTATTGTCCAATGTAAGCTAGATTATATAAGAGACATTAACTGAAGGTATATTGTTTTCTCAAGGTACCTGATGATATTTTTACAGTGCTAATACATGTGAAAAATCAGAATATGGATAGCAATAAATAGAGAGAAAAGGAAACCCTTGTAGTGTATCTTAAGTATATATAGAGGAGCTGCTGGCAAACCATGCTGAGGGGAGGGACTGATTTGTTTCTTTTTGGTATGTGACAGAGAGATAGATATTGTCAGACTTAGATTTAACACTGTACTTATAAAAACAAAATATACGAAATATTAAAAGAGAATCTACTTTAAACTATCTAGCTGGAGGCACAAACTGGTGTCTCCATCTCTTTATTCCTGCCTTTCTTCAAAGATCTGAGAACTGTGTGACATTTAGTAAGAATTAACTGCTTGGAGCTGGGCTTCATACTTTCCATAAGACTGTGTGTGGTTTACATGTTTATATAAAAAATAACCTAGTTACCTACTGTTATTTATTTTATGAGTTTAAACTGATTTTCTGGTGCAGTTAGGGTTGATTAGAAACAGCAAAGAGGCAATGGAAAGGGGAAAAAAAGTAAAAATGATGGGGCAGGAGACTTCAGGGGAAACGTAGTGTGGCTATAGCAAGAAAGAATGTTTCCTAAAAAAAGAAAATATGTTTGTTTACCAATGGAAAGCCAAGGGTGCCTGGGGCTTGTAAAGAGTGTAAAAGAAAGAAAATCATAGTGCCTTTGAGTTTTCTGCTACAAAGGAGGTTACAGGACCTTTATCACAGGATGTGGACAAAGAAGGAAGCAATTTTCTCTCAGGATTGTTCGACTAGTTTCTATTTAGTGTTTTAAAATACACACTAAATACATTAATTGCACTGTTACAAGTATTGTTATAAAAAACAAAAATCAAGACGCAAGTTTCTGTGATATGTTTCTTCTACACCAATAATTTGGGAAGGTGGTAGAGGAAACAGGCATTTAAGAGCTAATAAAATATTTTACAAAATATATTGAATTAGGTACAATTTCCAAGCCAGTTTATTTTTAATTGAATATATCCGTTCTGGTTTTGTTTGGTGAGGGGGGACCTAAGGTGGCAGCTTCTGTAGGGAACTGCTAGAAGTCGCTCCCCTTTGTTCAGTGGACTCGGCCGGGCCCAGGGCGGACCCGCTGCTGGCCAAGGCTGAGCCAATTGGTAGCAGAATGTTCCATGATAATACCTCTGTGATAACGTATTTAAGAAGGGGAAAAAAAAAAGCAGAGAAGATGTGAAGCAGCTGAGGCGGGGGCAGAGAGGGGGAGGTGCGAGCCTTGTGGGCCTTGCAGGTCTCACCCTCTGGCCTCCTGCTGGGCGGCCGACTGGGCCCAACACTGCCCGGCCTGGCTGCAAGAAGTGGAGAGGAGATGAGATGTGAATGAGATGTAAAAAGGATCCTGAGGGGCGTCTGCCAGCCTGTTGTGAGGAACGGCCGCAGATGCCAAGGTCAGTGAAGAAGGAGGGGGAGGAGTAATGTGGCTCCTGGCCAAGATTCCCCTGCAGCCTGTGGTAATGACCATGGTGGAGCAGGTTGTCCCCCTGCAGCCCATGGAGGTCCACGGAGGGGCAGAGATTCACCTGCAGCCCGTGGAGGAGCCCACGCTGGAGCAGGTGGATGCCTGAAGGAGGCTGTGGCCTTTGGAGGGCCCGCTGGGGCAGCTGTTCTAGAGAGACTGCACCCCATGGAAGAGATGACCCACGCCGGAGCAGTTTCACGAAGGACTGTGGCGTATGGGTGGGACCCCACACTGGAGCAGAGGAGGAATGTGAGGAGTTCTTCCCCTGATGACGAAGTAGCAGTGTTAGCGAAATCCGGAATAAAACTCCTTAACAACAATGAGAAGTTAAGAAGCAGGCACTTCTTTATTGCAGCGCTGGGCGCACGGGGGATCACTCCACCTAGCGTGCGCGCCTGTTTGATTCAATGGCACCGTTATATACACATTTGATATGCATATTCAATAGATTTATGAGATATTGTCATGCATAAACATCAACATTCTGAGAAATCATTATAATACGGCTCCTCCCATTTACGCGTGCTCAGTAATTTGAGTCGAGGGTCTTTTGATGGTCTCGAGGGTCTTCAGGAAGCCCCCTCCTCAAATTTGTCAGTTGAACCCCTCCTTAAAATCTCTATGTACAGTTCTGAGAACAAGGTCCCCTTGTCCTTTAATCTTCTGGCTTGAAAGTAACAACTCAAGGCCCCAGCTACACAATTGGTGCCTAACTACCCATGACACACCGAACTATCTAGGATAAAGATATGTTACCTTCGTTTCTTTTCTAGCTCGAAAGTGGCAGCTCAAGGCCCCAGCTGCATAACTGGTGCCTTTCTCTACCACTCTCCTAACTAATTAGAATGAGAATATTTCATATATAAAACTTAACCCTAGAGTTCCATGGTTAGTAAGAATCACCCTACATTTACATTTCAAATTCATATTGATTTAGTATTTTCCATTATCAATTATTAATATTGCTATTG
>WHYT01015839.1:26354-58455 GCA_009806455.1 Tetrax tetrax
CACGTTAATAATTTTTACTTAACCTCAGCTCAAGGAAACTGGAATGCACAATCTTTCTTAAAAATGGTTAGATTACTTTTAAATTATAGGAACATTTGCAATACTGTTTGTATATGATAGGAGCTTTACTTACAGAAGACATACTGTGAATTATAAATCCTTAAAGCTGTTTCACATGTGGTTAATGATAGGGAGTTTGAAAGCATTTAAATTTGTACAATGCAAAGACAGACAAAAGAAGGAAAAGATTTACATTATTAATATTTGTATTTTAGTAGATCTTGGAAACAGCCTAACACCACTGTTTTGGAGGGAATAAAAACTTTGTAAATATGGTGATAAATTATGGGATAAATTATTTAACTATGAAATTGGTATTAAGCAGAATTAAATTGTGCTTCTGTACTCTCAAATTCCTCAGTTTGTCACTATCTCCTGGTCTGTCAGTCTTGTCCAGGTGAACATCATTTGTCCTGAAATTTCTCCACGTATCCATATGGCATGCTATAGAAGCCCTCAGCGCTGTGTTTATAAATGTACTAACAAGTTGCACCGCAGCCTTCACAGTGCTTCAAGTACATTGAATTGAAAACGACAAAATTATGTTGTGGACCGCAGAAAGTTCCCAGCTGGGCCCAAGAACCATGCCATGAAGGTCCTTCTGTGTGCAGCGTGCATGTGAGCCGCTCTGGCCTGAGAAGCCACTTAGTTCTAGTACCAGACATTGTTGCTGAGTCTGAAAATCTGCAACAAGGTAGATAGACCTCAGAAAAATCCATGATGTAAGCTATTTCATTTTATACTGAAGCAGAGCAGAGAATTGTTCTCAAAGCCAACAACTGGTATTTGGCACGCAGTTGGAAACTACCAGCACAGTGGAGACCAAGTGAAATATCTACTGTCTCTCAACTGATAGCAGTGCCTGTCTGGATGAGCTTTTTTTTTCATCTGCTTCCATCCAGCTCAGAAAGTGCTGCAGATAGTGTAAGTTAAAAGAAAATTGACGTTTTGTAGAGCAAAGGAGAACTGAAGCAGGCAGACACTGGTCTCTGCCAGGAGGCCGCGTGCTGAGGATGCTGCCCAACTGGGCTGTTTGTCACCAGTGGCTCTCAGAGACTCCCCTCCCTGCTTCTCAAAGGTGTCCCACTCCATATGAAGTGTCAGGGGAAGCTCTCGTGCCTATGAAGGAGAAATCAGGCTGTGGGCCTAAATAGTGACCGAATGTGCAACCTATGCCTTTGGTGTTTTGCCACAAGGAGGTAACTCCCAGGCTGATGTAGGGAAAAATAAGTAACTTTTTGTAGCAAAACACAAAAATACACAAATGTCCATTCTGGGAGACATCTTGCTGAGAAGCTAACTGCAAGTAATAACCTACGGAAAAATATTTGCCTGTGTGAAAGAGCAATATTGTGTATTTTCAAGACTGAAGCTTGCAGTAACATTTATTATGCAATCAAAATCATGCTTTTTACTGGCATTCTTTCTAATTGTAGAAAATGTTGTTTTGTTAGATGCTAATAGTTTATCTGAAATCTCAGATCTATACTTTGAGCTTTTGCTAGTTTATATTAGGAGAAGTAACTGCAGTCTATCATTCCCTTTTTCACCCTCCTTTCTCTATTGCCCTTTTCTCTGTTTATCTTTCTGGGGAAAGGCATGGTATATTTTCTGTTTATGCACTAAGTATTGTTCAGCACTGAGCATAACATCGCAACCAAAAAAGTCCGAAATATTTAATACCAGAGGGGAGGAGGAATGAATCAGGGATGGTTCTAGTTGTTGCGGAACTGAAACCCAAACGATAGAAACATTTAACATATAGGATGCCTGTGATAGATAATAATGTTTGGTATTTCTAAGTCTAGTAAATATTTTTTTTTTGTTTATAAATACATTTTGTTAGCTGCGAGAGAGAAATAAGGGGTGATAGGAAGCATGTCATAAAAGTATCTGATCCTTAATTCTTAGTCTTTAATTTACCCCAGTAACCTACTAGTTGTAGCTTGGTAGCAGAGTTGCAAGTTCCAGCCATTTAAAAAATTATAACAGGCTTAACAATTTTATACTATTCAATTTCAGTTTAGAAAAAAAAATAATATTCCGAAGACATACAAAATTGCAGGTAAACACTTAAAACACCTGTACCAGATTTTAAGTGGTATAAAGTGCTGTAATTTTACTGACTTCAGAATTAATTCTAATGTGATAAGAAATTGTCTCTTCACTTTGAATCTTCAATAATTTATCACAGTAGCTTAGGGAAAATTGCTGTTAGATTCCAGAAACCTGAAAGAAAGCACAAAAACGGGGGAGGGGAGGGGAGGGTGGAAATTGAAATTAATGTTTATAATAATTGATGATTGACATCCTGCTCATGAGCAGAAATGTGTAGTGGTGCGGTTTATATAATGGGAGAAGCATTCTATTTTAAAACTCAGAACTTCAGAAACTACTTAAGGGAGACACTGAACAGTTTGTGGTGAATCTTCTTAGGAGAAGAAATTCTTCAATATTTGGTCTTTCAGTAGCAGCCTCTTTAATGATTTATCTGCTGTTGCAATATTATTTTTTTATACACCTTATTAAAAAAGCTATGGTTTTAAGTTGTATTGCTGAAGAAAATAATTAGCATGAGTACCATTATAAAACATCTTTCTGTTCCATCAAATTCAAAGAAGTGACATATGTGATTCTGATTACTACCTTACAAAGATGTAAAGGCTGGAGAGTCATTGGACTTAGAGCATGTGTATGTGGAGCATTGGAATATTTTGTGTGAACTTCTCTACACTGAAAGCAGAGCACATGAGAAGGTGTTTTCTCATATTAACCAGGAATGCTATGTGTGGAAGATGCTATGTGTAGAAGACTCGGTAAACAAAAGGGGCCTGAAAAAGGTCAGTGAATTATGCAGAACTTTCAGGTTGGAAAGAGGACTGTGTCAAAAAAAAATTAAAGATTTTTGCTTTCATGGAGAAATGAAAAAACAAATTTATATGTGAAAACACTCAAATGGAAGGCCCGACATAAGCACAAAATTTTGTGTATCTACATGTAGAGCTCTTCATGCAGTTTTGTTGTTTTTATAGTCAGCGGCTACAGAATATAGTCCCTGGAGCATTTAGAGTCATTTAACTTATCCTAAGAAGGATTAGATCTGGTAGTCAACAGAGGGGAGAAAGAAACAAGCAGATGAATGCATTTGCGATATGAGTTATGTAGAAACTCCAGTGAGGGAATAAGTTTGTCCTTTATAGACACTTAGAAGTGAATCTACAGTACTCATAATAAAATCTTGTAAACTGTAGAAGTATATTAAAAAAAATTGTCAGAAGAAGAAAAATTTTAAAAAGGACTCTGCAGATAAGGTAGTTATTTTGGATGCTGTGATAATGAAAGATGATCCACAGGAGAGGAGTAACGGCGGTGCATTAATAAGTTCTGAAGGAGAGAGGATGGAAAGAAAGCGTTAACTTACAGTTGCCGCAGATGTAGGACTTTTTTAATCGGGGCTGCATTCACCGCTCTTAAGGACAATGAGTAAGAGTTTAGTTCTGGGTTTTATGAAGATGTCAGCTGGGATGCCTCAACAGTTTTATTTTGAATATCATCCCTGCAGTTTTGTGCAATTCATAGGATTCTATCTTTTCTCTCGATCTTTTTGTGATCATGTCACATCTTTCAGAGAGCAGAAGGATGACTGAGGGAGATAGTTTCATTACACCAGGTGTCTATCATTAGCAAAGATACAAATATTGAAAGGTTATAAGCTAACACATTAAATGTAGGTATTTTTGCTATGTGATTTCCTTCTTCTCCACTCTCACCCCACCTCAAGTGGAAATACTTAACTGAAACTTACTCAATACATAAAGGTTACTTAATTTATTTTTTTTTTAAGTGAAAATATATTTTTCAGTTTGAAATGGGCTGAGCTTTCTAGACCTCTTTCAGAAAGCTCATTCATATGCAGGCATGCAAGTTTTCCTGTGCTTTTTTCTGCATACAGATACTGTGGCAGTTCTATGAGAATATGAACTCTAGATTGTTTGAATTAGAGATACCTGTAATGCTGCTTTTTTATTGCACAGATTGTAAAAACAAACATAAAAAAACCCCAAGATAATAGCCTACATGTTTATAGTAAAGGAATAGAGTTCTGAAACTGTTTTCCATAAATTTGATCTGCTCATTGTCAAAAATGTCTTGAGACTTGAGGATCAGTGAGAGATCTGGATGGGAATCCCAATAAGAATTGGGTTCCTTATTTCTCGTGGTTAACATTTCATAGTTTTTTAGAGAAAATGAGCACAGAGACAATTTCACAGTGCTTTCAATCAAAATTAAAGATATAGCCTTCATCTTTGGACAGAGAGGGGAAATTAAACCTCTGCAGAACGTAATCTGTATCCCAGAGGAGTATGTGCTTTGTGTGCTCTGAATGCACTAACTGTGTGTGCTAATGCAACGCTATGAGTACAGTGATCTCCATCAGCATTGAAATACATTCCACAACTTGGGCTTATCTAAATTTGTTAATTAAATACTGCACTTTATATTTGAAAAAGTATGTTTTCTTTGCCTTAAGGGCTAACAAGTGTGACACACTGCTTATCTTCTAGTCATCAGCAATTTGTTTTCAACCGAATTGTAATGGAAGCCTCTGCTTTTTCCTGTGAATACTTCAAAGGGAGACTTTAAAAATAGAAAGTGTAGCTACAGTAATGGTTAAAAGCAGGAAGGAACACCTGAAGAAGTTTTGTCAAATGTAGTACTTTAAAGTAGTTCATATTTGTTGTCATAATTATGAATGCTAGATCTTTTCTTAATATTAACGACTGCAGAGACTAGGACTAGTAATAGTACATTTTTCTTTCATAATAAGCTTCTGTAGGTGGGCATACTTTTTCCCCTTGAACAAAATCCCAATGACATCCACTAATGTCTGACTGATCCCTGTGTGTGCCGTTTGGAAGCAGGAGCTCTGACATTCATATCTGATGAAGCATTTCAAAATCTACTTACCTCTAAGCACAGGATTTTGATCAGGTGATTTCAAAGTAAGACAATGCATCACTTTTGATAAAACGAGGTCTGAAAGATTTTAAGTGAAAAAAAAAAAAAATCTGCTATTAAGTTTCTGAAAGCAGCTCCTTTAAGAGTGTTGATATAGAGATGAGCACCACACCCTTGCTGCAGCTGAGAAGGATTCAAAATTGTGTTTGCTTTGTATTGCAATGAAGAAAAAAACCCCACTTTTGCATGTTGTTTGTAAAATGCCACAATCCTTCTCCATTTTTTTTCATTTAACCTGGTGATAAGGGCAAATCTGAGCACAGGGGTGTTAGAACTTGAACGAGTTCAAGGCAATGTCCTACTTGATTAAGATAAGAATTATTTACCTCAGCAACTCACCTAAAATGTCAGAGATGCTTGAGTTGATACTGTCCAAGTAACTAAACGTAACTGACATCAGTAATGATGATTAGAGATTAGTAATGATGTTTAACAGCAACCATTTACTGCTTCTGGGTTTGAAACTGCATCTACCCTGCTTCCTTTTGGTGTTGTTTGGAGTTACCAGGTCCTTTCTGATATTTCTATATGACTCTGATGTTTCCTGACCATACTGTGTAAACCTCACCCGAGTGGGAAGAGCAAAGACCAAAGTCTTGCCCAAACACAGGACTGTGAGCATCTGACCTTAAGGAAAGCAAGCGCTGTTTCAGGCACAGCACGGAACAACTGCATGAGGCATCGTGACTGCAACCTGTCATTGTGCAGCAGGATGCATATGCTGTGTATGTTTTCCAAGGTAGTTGGGGAGATTCACATCATTCACAAAATCTGTGATAGTGGAAACACTTGCTGAGTACCACTGACTGTGATGGCTGCTTTCCATGAATGCAGTTCCTGTCTTTGAATTGTAATGAAGTTACCCTGCCAACACTGAAATATGTACCTGGCTACTCTAAGGTGACCATTAATATGCCTTGTTCCTTCAAGTCAATGGAGATACACAAAAGAACCAAGTTATTAATGTTTGGGAAAGTTTGCATATCAAATATTTAAGAGAAGATTTTTTTTTTTCTGAAAAAATAATTATGGAAACTGGACATATACTGAAGAAGGTTTGTCAAGTCTGAGAAATAGTGAACCAGAAAGAAAATGATCATTGGCATATTTTCAGGAGAGAGAGGAAAGTGTAATGTAAGCATATAGTGAGCCACTGTCTCAACTCAGGTACTAACTATGTTAAAATGTATGTGGATAGCAAAATTTCCCTGGTATATGTGTACTTGAAAAGAAAGAAAGAAAAAAAAGAAGTGATTATGCAAAGTCTGGTGATGTTTTTTCAGTACTAAAGTACCATAGTAAAATCTGACCTAATGGTGACATAAGGCATTTTGTCTAGATAAAAGCAAATCTACTCCAGAGGTGTTACTGGCTTAAGTGTAATTTAAAAAGAAACCCCGTACACACCACAGTTACCTAGTAAATTTTTAGCACTATAAAACCAACTTCTCATAAACTTTTCGGTATCAGTGGGATTTCTCTGATGTTGCAATGTATCTGTATGTCAAATGGCCAGTGGTTACCCAGATGGATGCACACAGCTGTTCACTCCGTAGGTAGCAGCCTTCAGTGGAGAGGTATTTCAGGTCCTTAAAGATGTTTGTTTCAGGACCATGCTGTGTAAACATAAAGTGCAAAAGGCAAACCTCTAAGAAGGAAATACTGTCACAACCTTATAGACTTCAAGAGTAAACTCTGGAAGTCATTGCTCCACCATTTAAAAATATCGTTTAATTATTTCATTAATTCAGTTAATTGAAATGATATTGAATTAATTTCTTAATAAATTTCTTTAATTCAATTTAGTGTAAAAAAGATGTTGTGGAGAAAGCATATCTAATTACTAGTGAATGCCTAGAACTGCAGATAAAATTCTGTCTTCAAATAGAATACACTGTATATCTTAAAACAAGTTTTAATCTCAAGAGAGATTAAATCTCTCTCCTGACATACAGTAGAGTTGTTCTTGTCATTTCTTAGATCTGTCATTTTTATAACTAGGTAACTTTAATGGACTTCAACATTTTTGTTGTAAACTGATACATATGCATACCAAGCATCTTCCTAAAATGTTTGAAGCATCAAGAACATCAGCTTTGAAATACCAGGGACAGATTGATGCATAAAGTATGAATCTTTACCATCCTTTCTAATGTAGGCTTTAAAATTATTCATAATGCTTCTTTTATATTATAAATTATTGACTGGTAAAGCACAACTCAGGGAAAGTTTTAAAGAAGTTTCTATGCATCACCTTGTTCTATGTGTATGCACATGTTTCTGTATGTACCTTCAGTGGTAAAAATATTTGATGTTTTTTAACCTCTTCTGAAACTGGAATTAACAGTAGGTGTTGCAGTAAGCTATTGCTTTTGGGCACAGGAAAGTTACATTTAAAAAAAAGGCTACCTGTGCTTAAATGGAAGTAGCGTATATCCCTTTTTCACTGGTGATTTAAACAACCAAGATCCACATCCTTAGAGAAGTAAATCTTGATTTTTAAATTCAACTTAGGAGCCTAACTCCTATAAGAATCTCAGCAATGGAAAAGAAGACCTTATGTAAATCAGTAGGACTTGCGATTTTAAGTACTTCCTTTTTTTTTTAATAAACAAATATGTATTTTCTATATTTTATATAAATAATAGAAATTTATTTTAATCTTAAAATTTACTGAAAGATTGAGTTGGTTTGGTAGCTTGTAAATAATGAAAGTTTTGCAAATCTGAAATCATGTTAATGACTCATTAAGTCTGAAGTAACTTTCTTTGCAGATCTTGTTAATAAATGGTTAATAAAGTATGTTCAAAGACCTCATAATTCTCTACTACCTAATGGTGTAAAACTGTGCCGTGCAGCATGAAAATTTAAATTATGAATTTCATCAGTTGATTACCAATTATTACTAAAATGATTCTCTATAGTATTTTATTTTATTACATTTCTAATTTTCTCAAATCACCAGGTTTTTGCAATAAATTTTGTAGGAACCTTAAATGCTATTTGGAGCAGCTGTTCTTCCAGACTACTGGCACTGCTTGTAAGTTTCATTTATTTTAGTCTCTGCTTAAACTTGTGTATGGCCCAGTCCCATTTTTTTAAAATGAATATTGCAAACAGGATGACTTTAAATTGGAGAGTTTCCAAATGTGCCTACTTTTAAGAAAATAACAGAGAAATGACATTATAATGTCTCATTATTTTTATATTAGATAAGTAGAAAAATAACTCTGATAAATGTTTCATACTGCTGCCAAATGTTTTCTCTAGAACAAGATTGGTGTAGTTGATATTTCATATGCAGGTGTACAAAATCTGTTATTTAAGGAGTGTCATTGCCGAATGAGGGCTAGGATATAGAATCATAAAATAGTTTAGGTTGGAAGGGAGCTTTAAAGGTCATCTAGTCCAACCCTCTTACAAGAAGCAGGGACATCTCCAACCAGATCAGGTTGCTCAGAGTCCTCACCAACCTGGCCTTGAATGTTTCCAGGGATGGGGCATCCAACCTCTCGGGGCAACCTGTGCCAGTGTTCCACCACCCTCATTGTGAAAAAAAAATTCCTTATATCTAGTCTAAATCTATCTCCTTCTATTTTAAAACCATTACCCCTTGTCCTATCACTACATGGCCCTGTCAAAAGTCCTTCTCCGGTTTTCTTGTAGGCCCCCTTGAGGTACTGGAAGACCGCTATCAGGTCTCCCTGGAGCCTCCTCTTCTCCAGGCTGAACAGCCCCAACTCTCTCAGCCTGTCCTCACAGGAAAGGTGCTCCACCCCTTTCCTATATATAACAAGGACATTACCAATGTTGGCGTTTATTTCCAGTTATAAGATGTGTTCAATCTTAATTGACAGTACTTTTAAATTAAACCTGAGATTTGGTTGTATAAGTGGCAAAATCTTCACTAGATAGAGACATCGAGTAAAGAAATGTATTCTGTTCTGTGTTCAGATGCTTGTTTCTCATGTGCAGTTCCCTTAAGTTTCAGTGGTAATAATTATCAGGTGAGAAAAAGACACCATTTTAGTTATTTCTAATGTGAATGTGTGTAAATAATACATGTAGGAGATGTATGTGTGCATGCTGTTTAGTGTAGGTATAATGCTCATGCACTTTCATATACACAGACAGAAATGCTTTCCTTATTGATCTGTCGTGCCTCTGTACTACCCTGACATAGTGTGGTTGATAGTATAATATTTTCATTAAAAGATAATTCAATATAACAGATACTTGGCATAAGAAAATATGGTAATCAAACTGATAGAGTTTATGAATTACAGTAACTACACATTGTATTATATGATACACTTTACATTTTGTATTTTATTATAATATACGTTTTATTATTATTACAAAGCTTGTAGCTCCTAAAATAATTTAAATGTTGATTTGATACTGGTACTAAATTGCTCCATACTTTCAGCTGATGCAGCCGTAGTTGTTACCTGTTCTATTACCTGATGGAAAAGGAATAAATAAGAGTTAATGAGGAAAAAAGCTTCTCAGGCCCAGACTAAGTTTTGCATGTTCAGACTGTGGTTCCAGTGAAGTCAAGAAGAATAACATTGTTGTCTGGCAGCATAATAGCAACGTGGGCATAGTTCAGCGGAGATTCCTGAAACAAAGAAATACAAAGGTATGAAGTGCCAGATTACCTGGTAGGTAGCATAGTAAAGGGTCACAAAAACTGTGTGTGACTGATTAAGTTGAGTGTCACTCAATGTGCATCATTGCACATCACAGATGTGATGCTCTTCAGTATTTGGTTTGAGCACAGCCATGTACGATGAGTCTCTTCTGTTAACAGGAGACTGGGCTATTCCATACTGGAAGTTTTCAAGCAAGGATGCCATTACAGGCATTTGTAAGTGAGGGGATGAACTCAGAAGTTCTGTGTAAAGAATTAATGTTTTCTACTGTTTGTAATGTTTGTATAGCTTTTTGTTTTCGGCAGAGACAGTGTCCCTAGTGATACACTGTCTGCTTAATGAAATGCCCTCTTGATGACCTCTCTCTTCTGTGAGGATGATATGAGTTTGTATTTTTAAGATTATATTTAAATTTGGGGAGTTCAGATAAACAGTCTTCCCTTTGTCTCACTGACTTCCGTAGGAGTGTTGCTAATTATCCACTGTCAGTTAATCCAACAAATGCTTACATTTGCTGCTTGATGCAAGACTGCTCAGGAACTTTAAATTTAGATGAAATAATGTGAGAGGAAAACTGAGGAGCAAGTGAGGATGGAGCTTCTACTCCTTGAACTGTTTAATGAACAGGGTGGAAATTTGCTCCGGTGAAGCACGAGTCTGCTTTAATCCTGACTGTGCCCATTGGCTTTCATGTCTTTATTAATATGACATAGGATTCTCACATTTCTAATCAGTGCAGCACTTGTACGGTGAGCCTGATGCTTCTGGCTTATTGCGAGTGTGTTGGCACACAGTTGCTAATTCAGCGTGGTCTGGGTTTGCAGGTTGAGCCTGGCGAGTCTAAGGAGTTGTGATGGTGCTGGATTCAGTATGCAGGTGGCGATTTTACTGCACCAGTAAAGTCATTGTGGATGTGCTGGACTCGCTCTCAGCACACCTCTAGTCCTGTGCTTATGCTTCTGTAAGTTGTGGTTTCATCTTCTTTACTCCGGACTAATTTCTGAGGGGGGAAAAAAAAAAAAAAAAAAAAAAAAAAAGAGGACTGCATACGGCAGTTTTGACTTAAACGCTTTGAGTAGTTGCATCAGTTTTTCATATTGTGAGCAAAATGCTCCTTTGCTGCAGCAGTGAGCTGATACTTGTGGAGTATCAAAGGAAAGTTGAGATGGCTTTTTGCAAACTTTTCCTTTCAAAACAGAATTCTGAACTCTTTCATTCCTCGCTCATGTCAAAATATAGTTGAATGGATTGCTTTGTAACTCCAGGGATTAGTTGGCAATCCAGAACACTGAATATTTCTGATAAGTAAAGTCTTTTCCCATAAGAGGAAAATGTTTTTCATGCTGTCTCTAAATTTATGTATAACTTTATTTCCAGGTAGATTGCATAATGAAAAAAGCACAACAAAACAGTCTTTTGAAAGGTTTATGCATAGGGGTTTTTAATGTATGCCAATCATTAATACCTAAAGAATTAATGCACGCAGATATTTGAATTTTCTAGAACTGGCAATGTATTTGAAAGGAAATGATCATGAGGGTGATACAGCTTAGTGTCATCAGCATAACAGTGAAAGAGGAGAATGTAACAAATCATAATTTGCCTGTGGTATGGAATGTAAAAAAAGCTGGAGGAGAGACTTACTCCAGTTCTTTGCGCCCATCCAGATGTCAGAGAAAAAAAAAATAGGTGGTCAATATATTGATTCCCTCCTGTTCCCCATTAGTAAGTTCAGTGGGGGCTGATTGTGGAGCTGATAAATCTGGTTAGGAATTTCTGATATTCATTTATAAATAGTTCATCTTCCTAAAAAGTTAGGCTCTCCAGTTAATTTTGTTTAACTTCTGCATTTGACTTGATTTCATTAGTCGTTTGATAACTCTAATCAGCATCACTGTACTACACAAAAAATGTGTATCCTTTTTTTTAAAAAAAAAGATGTTCTAGTCGGAGTAGACAGCACTGGAAGGCTTTTTGGATTATACAGTATTTTAAATTTAAATGTCATCTCTGAGGAGTATTGAGCAGGGGAATAGCTTGTGCTTGACTTGGCATACCTGTGATTGTGCTGTGTATCCTCAGATGGTATTCCCTGGAGCTGAATAACTGTATCACTCTGTTTGTGAAAAGGGTAGAAATTCTGACCATTTCTGACATCAGAAGTATATCTTTCTCTTCGTTTTAAAACATGCCTTTCTAATTCATAAATGGAAAGTACAAGGGAACATAGGACTAAAACGTTAGGATCTCTTCCTGACTTGGATAATGACTTGCTGAATAGAACTCTGAAGCCTGATGAAATTACACTGTTCCATAGCTAGGAGAATGTAACAAAAAATTAGAATTTTAGATATTTCAGGATTACTTCAGGTAGTTTCTTTCATCTGGTTGGAAGGGGCCAAAGAGGAATTCAAGACCTTCCTTCTAGCTTTCCAAGTGCTTGGAGGGATTCAGAGGAACATCATGCTGACCCAGTTTTGTTAAGGTGATTTGTAGCTTCAGAGAAGATGTCTCATTGCTTTTCCTTTTGAAGCACAGCTGAGCTGAGGTCAACTCTCTTGTTGGACAGCTTTTAGATATGGTATGGCTATGCCATTGTGTAATCTTTAAGAGTATTGATGGTGAAGAGAGGCAAGCAGTGTGTTGAAAGTAACTTTACCATGTAGTCAAGTGTTCACTCTCCATAGAATAATGAAAAGTCCTTGCGCTTTTTGCATTCATTCAGAGCTCTCAAAGTCAGCAAGGTGGCTCACAGGAGCTTGCAAAACTGTGATTTTAAGTGTAAATCCAGATGACCTAAATTCCACCCAGGTCCCCACTTCATCTTTGTGTCTTTATTGACTCCCTGTAAGCCTGCAGAACTGAAGGTCTCAGGAACATAAATAGAATTCAGATGCTCTGGACCTGAGCTTTTGTCCTCAAGATAAAATGAGATTCATAGCATGTGCAAATTGGTGTTTGTGTCCTTTAACTGGTATTCCATAGACAAGTGAATTTCACCCTTTAAAAATGCATTAGTGTCTGCGGTTCTTAAAAGAGAAGTTTTCATCGTGAAGTTTAGGATTTTCTTTAAATAGCTCAATGCTAAACTTCTAGTATGTAGGGAAAATTCTACTTTAATCCAATCTCGTGATTTTTTTTGGTAAATAAATAGGCAACACTGAGAGAATACAGAAGCTGTGCACAACACGGAGCACATTTAACAGGGAAACTTGGGATATCTAGTCTGTCTACACATTCCTTTCATAATTCCTTTATGTATTTTTTTTTTTTTTGGAGAAAAATTTTGCTTAAATGTATTCATTTTGAGTTGTCATGCCTGGATTCCTTCTTGAAAATAATAGAGGAGAGGAGTTGTTACTCTTTTTTATTGTTTTAATTTCTGGTGATCTTTTGAAAGGAGTTTACTGTCTTTCACCTTTGTGCCAAGAGAAAACTATTTAGAGGAAAAAAAACCCACACCTTCAAAAAAGTGTTTTTTTTAATAGAATTCCATCATTGCTCATTAGGCAAATGAAAAAAAGACTTTTCAGCCTTGATGGGTAAAGTAATGTAGAATAAAGCAGTGTAGAGTAAAAGAACACCATACTAGTTGCAAACTCTTTTAAATTCAGTATTAACTGCAATAAGATCCTTTATTATTATTATTGTGTTACCCAGGCCAATTTTTTTGATAAAAAAACAGAAGCACGGAATAGACATACTTTACGTCTTTTACCTAATTGTCAATTAATATCTAATTTAACTTTTGCTAACTTTCTGTACTGTTATTTATCATGAAAATGATTTAGTATTTAACTTTGGTCTAGGTGGCTCACTTTTTTTTTTTTTTTTTTTTTTTTTTTTTTTTTTTTTTTTTTTTTTTTTTTTTCGTAGAGTCTCTGTCTATTCCTTTGTTTCGGTAGTTTATCTGAGTCCTTTTCCACAGGCTCAGTTAGTGGAAATGAGAATATTGAATAACTTTTGAAAGAGAAATGATGCCGATGTCTTACATCATCTGACAGATTAGAAAGGAACAATGAAAAAATGGATTATTCCCGTTTCTCTGCTTGCATCCTTACAGAAGAGCCAAGGAATCAGTCCTATGCCAGTATTACTTTCTCTTTATGTTGTAATGTTTCTCAACTGAATACAGGTGGAAGGAAAAAATGCTTGGTTTTTTTTTTCATACACTTGCAGTAAATACTGCCTTAATCTGCATTCAGATCGCTGAAAATAAAGAAATGTCTTCTGCTGTAATGTATCAGCTATTACAAAGTATGCCAGGATCTGTCCCAGAGATTCCCATGGATGAAAGGCTTTCATACCCAGTTATTTTTAAGAATATAGAGCTCTAAAGAGTAGTAATAAAATTAGAAAACCATTTTATTTTCCAATCCATCTTACAGAATGTTTCTCTGCTGAAGTGGGAAAATAAAGTGCTTATAGAAATGAGTTACTGTGTTTTGTACAAGCAATAATGTGTAATTCTAGGTATATATATAGTGGATACTATAAGGATATTGCATGTAGGTTCATAGAAGACTAGCAGGAAAGCCTTACCTTCCAAAGGTGCTTGGAGGCTTTTTCCTGAAAATCCCCAGTAAATATCTTTGTTCTTCAAATAGGAATAAAATTGAGTTTTATGCCCAGCATCTGTGTAATCTTGGCTGTAAGATCAGAGAAGGACAAGAGTACAGAAATTATGGCATGGTTAATAACCAAAGAGAAATGCAGCAAGTTGGCATCAAGGAAGGAAAGACGGATAATATGAATAAATTTGAATTGTTTTAAAACATAGGCCTGAAATGTTGTATTATTTGGAAATTGCTTAATCCCTCTTTGAACCTAACTTATTGAAACTGAAATCTTGTTTTCCTTATACTTCAGTACTAATGATATAGCAAGGTGTAAAACTTAAGCTTTCTTAATATGGTTGGATGATTAATTATAAATGGAAAATGAATGATAAGTGTACTTTGTTAATCTCCAGTTATCTTTTCTACTGTTATAATGCATTATCTTTGCCTCATAGTATGCCTAACAAAAAAGGGATATTAACATATCCTCAATGAACAGAGTTGAAGAATCAGTCATATGCTTTTATTTTGCTGTTGAATACTTGTTTCCGACCCAATCTGCTGCAGAAAGACAATCTCTATGAATCAGCAGCTGCTATTATCACTAAACAGAGGCTGTTGGTTGCTCTGAAGATGGAGTTTTCTAGTCTTTGTAAGATTTGCATAAGTGTTTTTCTGAACAGAATGAACAGTTATAATCTAGACATTTGGTGGTTTCATTTGGATCCTCCAGACGCTTTGTCTTCTATTAGACCTATCGCAATTCAGATGAAATCCATACAAATAATCAAATGAGAATAAGTCTTTTTCTTCAGCAGTTTGCATATAAGATCTGATCTCTCTCATCAAAGTCACTGGCTAAGCTTAGAGTTAAAAAAAAAACAAAACAAAAACCAAACCACAGAAACAAATATGGCATTTGAAATTCATATCTTTTGTTGTTGTTTTTTTAGTGAGTTTATTTCACAAAAAGATACATGCTCTGTGCTCTCAGCTGGTGACAACATTCATAAAGAAGCTCAGGCTAAGACTCATATATAAATTGGAGCTCTTACAAGAGGATTTGCGTTTCTCTCTGTGTGGCAACCCCACAATAACTAGTAGCAGGTAGAGAGAGCCCTGGGAAAGTTCATGATCAATGGTGAGCAGCTGAAGAAGGCAGCCCAAAACCAGCAGGCTTGGTAAAACCTTTCAAAGGCAAAATCTATCCTGGATGGGAAACAGCTGGTAGATGGGATGTCTTGTTTGTATGAAGGTCTCCTGTTGTACAGCTCTTCAAAGAAAGGGAGATGCTTTGAAGGCAGAATGGTTGTGGAGAATTTCTTTGCGCTATTTATGTGTTAATACTCATGAAAGGCTGGAGAAAATGAAATTAATATTAAAATGAAATCAGATTTAAGGAGTATTTTAGTAATATGAGATAGACAAAGGTAATATGTGAAATATGATTTCACGTTTCTTAGGTCTGATGTGTAAGAAAGCACAGATATTTTAAAAGAATTAAATTGATCATGTTTATTACAGAAATACTTAAGTATTAGTGAGGTATATGGTTCCACAGCTCTATAGTCCTCATCCCACCATACTTGTAAACACAATAGTATGTACAGAGGAAGATGAGGAGTATGGGCTACATTATGTGCAGTAGTGTGATTATTGCACATTTGAGGACTGTTGGCTTCCCAAGGACACTAAAAAAGCTCATTATAAAATGTCACGCAGAGATTTTTACGATAAGAGATTGTGATCCATACTGGTGATAAGGGATCAAATAGATCTCTCCCCATATCTTCAAAGTACTTCCATGACAGATGTCAACAATATGGATGACTACCATGTCATTTCAAAGGGAAAATAGAATGCTAAGTAAATGTATGGCACAACTGAATATATTCAATTATTGTATTTTGAATAAAATTATTTGATATTTTCAATATTATCCTCAATTTTAGCTTTTCCCCTGTTGGTTACCTAAGTTATTCTATTATTTCTGCTCTGAGAAAGAATGTGTGCATTCACAAACATTTCAGGGAGGAATCAAGAGATTTTTCTGTAATTTGCTCTCTGCAGAATTTGAACTGCTACACTTTCATACCTTGTTCACTGAGAACATAAGTCATTTTATGGAACATAGGCACATTATGTGCACAGATGCACATTAATTCCCCCTTAATTCTTCATCTCTAAGTACAGTGCTTGCTCTTCCTTTGTTCACTTCACTGATATTTTCCGCAGACCTAAGCCTGTAATTCTGGTCAATGGTAATGTTATAATGTAAGGCATAGTTTTTTTGCTGTTGATTGTTTTTGTTAGTGTTGTTCCCTCTCCCAAATGTAGAAGCACTGCAGAAGAAAACAGGGTAGACTTATTATCTGTCTTGCTTGCTTTTACTTTTTCCATTTTGCATTTCCTACCACTTCAGTTTCTGTATTATTTGTAGAATCAAAGTTTGAGTTAATAACTTACTGAATTTGGTTTATCTTTCCTAAAAAAAAATAATAATTTTTCTTTTTTTTTCTTAAAAAAAACCCAACCTTGCTGTAACTTTCAGTGACAGTTGGGTAGGTCAACATTTCAGTCCTGTTGTTCCTAAGCTCAGAGAAAAAGTTTTCTGAGCAATTTTTTTTCCACAAAAGCAATGAAACAGAAGGACAAAAAAACCCCCAAACAAAATGATAAGATATATGGTAGATGAAATATACTTTATAACTTGAATCTTCTGTTGAATATGATCCTTTGCATGTTTTTGTGTGTGTATATAATTGCAGATGTGATACAAATAAATGTTGCATACATACTGTGAAAAATACAATAATACTGGTAAGGTGATTGCAAACATTATTCTGAGAAGACCAGGGAAGAAGTAGGTATCTCCTTTTACCTTAACACTCCCAAACTTTCTTTCATTACTTTGAATAACCAAAAATTTAATGAAATCATTTTGACAAGCTGAAATAAATGATTCTCTCTTCCTCTCCTGTTCTTTTGTTGTATCTCAAAACTTCTACCTAACTAGGTCAGAAATTTCCATCATTTTCACTATAATTTCTCCATGCAGTAAACTTCCATTATAATCGGTGAGAATTTGAACAAAGAACAGCCGTAAGATCAACCTCCATTGCATCATTGAAGCAAAATAGCTGAGGATGTGGCTCACGGTGATTTAGAAGTTTTGTTGGATTTTGGGGTTTTTTTTTTTGTTTTTTTTTTGTTTTGTTTGGTCTCAGGCAGCTCCACCAAACTGTTTAATATAAATGAATGTGCCATGTTTAGTAGTAATAAAACAGATGGATGTAGAACTGTTATCAAAATGGACTGTATCGGAATAGAAGTTGTGCAGAACACCTTAGGCTAAGCACCTTTTTGTTCTTTTATAACTACATATGCAAATATATGTCCTCTCAATATATTTCTCCTCCTGCAGCTGGCTTTTTTCCCTTTATCTACAAGTCATTAACCAAGCAAATGTCAAAATCCTGAGAAGAAAGACTCGTGCAGAAAAAATACTGTGTATTATAAACGTGTACTGGCATGATTTATATATATTCACTGAGGGAAATTTTCTTTGTATTTTTTAAGGAATAGCTTTTTAGCAATTTATTTACCTACAGCAAAATAAGTCAATAAGTATGTTGTGTCTATGAATAGGTTTTCAAGTGTCCACCTGAACATAAAAAATCCCGTAGATATTAAAAGCCATTATGTCCTGAAACTGTAACATACCTCAAGCTTCTTACGCAAGATGCTCTTAATTTAATCAGACATATTAACTATCATGCCAAAAATAATCCTGATATTGAGGTGGGATTTAATTTAATAATTTAAATTTTAAAAATTATTAGTTTTCCATGAAATATTCGTAAATGGCTGAGGTTGCATTTAATGGTTGCGGTTTTTTTTCTGTGGTGGAAAAAAGTTAGATTACTGTCTTAAATGTATTGCTTGACTGTTGTACCTTACACGTTCCCAAACTGTTTCCAAGAAGGTTATAAAAATGCTTATGGGATTACTTACCAGCCAGCTATGTGAGATTGGATTGCTGTTCTCTGTTCTCTTAGCACTAGTCTGACTTTAAGTGACAGACTTACATATTAAGTTTTCTTAGTTTTGTTGACTGTCTGTGACTGTCAGTATTTTAATGTGGGATGTTAGGATATTTTAATGTACAGTTCACTGATAGAATGTGGTTATAAGAGGAGAAGCACCTGATGTGGAAATACACAAGAATTACTTCATTTCCTTTTTTTTTTTTTTTTCCAATCCTTACATATAAAAGCTATTTTGTTCCACATATAGATGTCCTAGGCTAGAACATGTCTTTCTGTACTCAGGAGATTCCTTGAGTTGTTATTGTGGAACTAATTTATTGGAAAAAGAAAATCAAGCTTCAAATTTATTGTTATTCCTGGTGAAATGCTATGCATTTGACAAAGACCATAATCTTTGAGGATCTGACTTCTTTTTCTTTTTTCTTTTTTCTTTTCCCTAAGACCTTGCAGTATTCTGGTTTCCAAATCACAGATCACATTGCCTTTTTATCACTAGTGTTATTCTTTATTGCAAAATAGGTTGCACAGGATGAAGCAGGGTCATTGTAGCAACTATAAGTCCCTACATAGCAACAAAATTTACTTTCATCTTTGTATGATGTCAGCTGGTGGACAAGATAGAGAGCTGTGTTATCAAATCCCAGCTCGGAGTTAAAAGAAACTGTAAGTGTCTATTCATAAATGTCTGATGTATACTTTAGAAAGTGATTTAGGAACAAGTAACCTCCAAAATGCAGTGCCATCTGCACGTTCTACGAATGTTAAAGTGAAGAATCTTGTGAACATTGTATAAATCACAACATGTGCAGGTTTCAACCCATATTTAAGCTATGCCAATTTTTTTTTTTTTTTATAAGTCTGCCAAATTAAAAGAAAAACTGCACAACTTTGGAAAAAGTAGTAAACTGGGCACTAAGCTCTCTATTCCCTATTGTGAACACTAAAGATATGACATTTTGTTTTAAATGTTTTTCCCCCGTGCAATTTGGCAGTTCTCCACAAGAACAATTTTCCAGAGCTGCATAAATATGAGCAGGTAGGTGTATTTTCCTTTAATCACTCTGTAAAGAGTCTTTCCTCTAAAGCATTGTGCAGAGCACTGGGTAGAATGCCAGGGAACTGATTACAAAGATATCTATAAAAGAAAAATACCGGTCTCATAATTCTGTATTGATTACCTAAGCATTAGTGACTGCTGCACACCATGTCTCATGAAATCACTGGATATGAAGTGTGAATACTCTTTAAAAATTTTATTGACTTCAATCTGTCAGTTTTATTCTCAGGTTAGTAAATTGTTTCAAGATTGCTGCCTTTTTCATGTGACATGTCTAGAAATTCAGTTATCATTAACAGAACAAAGGCTACAAAGGCTATGTTGCAGGCATTCTCTTACCAATAACTAAGAGAAATATTATCTCCAAGTGCCTAAAACTGCAGAGGAGCCTATGTACCTAGCTACTGAATAACTGAAAATGCTCTCTTCTAAATATTTCAATATTGTTTATGAGGGCAAATAAAATCAGTTTCCCTTATTCCGCACACCCATCCCTCAGGATCGTGTAGTATGTGGTTTCCAAATGACAAAAGAGGGTATTTTTCACTGTTGGCATCAATTTGTGTCGGCAAAACAGGTTTCTTCATCTGATTCCTGTAATTTTCATTCTTGACCTTTGTTTCTTTCTGTGGCTGCTGGCTGGGTATCTAAGCTCTGGTTCTTTCTGATGAACCAAATGCCGTAAGAGACATCCCTCTTTTCATGATGAAGGCTTAGCTCTTTTCAAAGTAGTGCCATTTGGGTTGTAGCAGCTTTCTTACCACTTGTGCCATGGAAAAGTCTCCAGAAATGACAAAAATACTACTCCTGTTTTCCCTCTTCCCCTCTTTTTGTGGCTACCAGTCTCTCCCAGTTGACAGCAGAGTACCACCTACGCTGTTGCTACTTTAGGAGGCAGAGCTTTTCACCACATGGCTTCCTACTGTTTCCCAGAAGGTTTGTATTTTAATGTCAAGATAAAACAGAGTAAGGTCCAAGTGAAACTTACAATTTATTGTTGGTGGTGGTGGCGGCTGTTACTACAACACCGCTCAACAGGATTATAGTACAATTCCTTTTATACTAAATCAAAACCAACGCTCCCACCGTCCTTAGTGTTTGTAGAGGTTTTGATCTCGACATGGCCAGTACAAATGCAGAAACCTAGTCAACAATTAAAAACTAAAATCTCTGAAATCTCTGTGAAACTGTATAGCCGCATTTGAGCCTTGTCATTTGTATTAATTTTTAAGGACCAGTATTTTTCCTTTTATTGTGTATGTAGTTTGGCGCGGGTGAGGAAGGGTGCAGTTGATGGATTTTCTTTGTTTAGTTTTTTGTTTATTTGTTGGGTTTTATTGCAAAACTGAAGAGAGAAGTTTCTCCATGAGGAAGAAATAATAAGAGAGTATTCTTTTTTCTCATTTTGCTAGTGAAGGTATTACAAGGAAAGGAAGGTTAAAAATAAAATATAATTTCCTGTGAAAGTGACAGTAAATGGGAAAGATATTTTGTTTATTTCTTTTGAACCAGTAGGAGACACAAACAAAAAAGTAAATGTTGCTTTGAGTCAGCCGGTGGTACTTGTCTTATGAAATAAAACTTTTGAATAAAGTCTTTTTATTTGTTCTGACATTACAGAATTCTTCAATTTGAAACTAAAATAAGAAGAATACATAGCAATTTGTATATGCCAGTGGCTTCAGTATTGAAGTATGAAAAATTATGACTGAGGTCAGAAAATGTATGGTATATTTAGCAATGGTTAAAATCTTCAATATGTTTGGAAACATACACAGTATTTTTCCTTTGAAGAAAATACTTTTAAAAGACAGTCACTCATTTATATTTGCTGAGAATATTCATTCAGTATGCATAAGTTTTTCATTTGTGTGAAAGAATGCACGAGTATTCATTTCAGAATACACATTTTTTAAAAATACACTCAATTTTAAATGTATTTACCTCGATGTAGTAACAGCAATGATCTAAAGCATGCATGTGCACGTGTGTGTGTGCACATTCCTTTGCATTTCGGGAGCAGTTACCCAATTTGCAAGCATAACTAATTTCAAATGTATCTCTGGAGCAGCAATGGTTTTTTTTTTTTTTGTGAGTTGCTGCTAGTGTCAGCACCGCTGTGCGAAGGGACAGTCCTTCCCCAAGTGCCTGAGCTGGTGTGAATGCTCGCTTTTTAAGTGAAGTCTGGCACTTCAATGGCACTTGGTACTTTCCCAGGTTCAGTGGGCTGTCAGAGCACTCTGTTATTTTCAAATACAGGTTTAGGAATAATTTTGTGCTTAGATAAAATTGAGGGCTTGCTTACACCCTTTGCTAAATTGGTCACTGTGGCAGGTGATAAAAGGAGATACGATGCCAGGCCTGTACTGTAAGGTTGGTCCTTAGAGGTCTTAGGAGTTAGGGGTGCTCAGAGCCCCCGCAAGTCTTTGGGTTATAGGCATGATGGATCCTTGGAGTTCTCTGTTCTCTCTAGCTGTGAGAGGTCCAAGAGTTTTGTGGAATTAAGGTTTGCTCAGAAGACTTATTTTGCAAGTTATTTTTTTAACTTCTTCTGTGGACTTGGGTATTTGAAAGTCATATCCATTTCTTACAGAAATGTGTTTTCTTCAAAGATAAGCACACTCTGATTTAATATCATTGGCATGTCATAGACAGACCTCGTACATATATGTATTATATATTACCATTTTTTATATTATAGGGAAAGCTTTTTTGAGATCTAAAGTCTCATACTGTCTTTAAAAATACATAATGGAGAGAACGTAGATAAAGCAAATTATCACTGTCCTTGCAAAAAAAAAAAAAAATCTCTGAATCAAGATTTCAAAGTTTGTTCATGTTAATCTTACAGTATGTTCTTTCTTACAGACCTCTGTAAATCCTATAACTGTATGTCATATCCTAACTAATTTAGCTACTGTACACTTCGGTGCTAGTATTGGAAAATGAGGAATACTCTGCCAATTCTAAGGATATTTTTACTCTGTTTTTTTAGCTGACAGAATAGATATAATTAAGAATGGACTGATTTCCTGGATGTATTTCAAAGTCTTTACAGAAAACTATTCATTTTCCTTTTTTCTTTTACGAATGAAACACCTCTAAATGTTTTGTTGCTGTTATGTTTTGTTGGCAGAGATGCAGTGGAACAGATGTCTCCACATCAGTGTGAAGCCCTGCTCTAGAGGCTGCAGTTTGCAGATTTCTTTTACTAATGGAATTTTGCAGGCCTGAAGGTCAAATTTTTCTTCTTCAGACTCAGCTTATTTAATGCTATTATCGTTACGGTTAAAATCTACCCTTATTTCAAAATATTGTCAAACAGTTTTGGTTACTTGGTAGCTTGAATCAATCCCTTGTCAAAGCAGCATTTGATTTGGAGATAGAAGTTTTCAGAGTCTTCAAAATTTCTTCATAATAGCCTTTACTTTTAAATTTTTTTCCCCAGTTTTAGCAAACTCTGAATAGCAGCAAAGCAGCAGTTATTTTGTTATGGTTCTGACTAAAATGTCAGAACCATGCCATACAAGATGACATTGATGATTTACGGTTGACTTGTTACTTACAAAATGTAGTGATAAATGTGTTGGGTTTCTCCTCCCTAAAAAAAAAGTGTAGAATTGCTAACATGAAGGAATAAGTTCACTTAATTTATGGGATTTTTTAATCTTTTTTTCTTTTCTTTTTTTTTTGGTAAAGAATTATCTTTTCTATTTCCACATTAACATTGAGGTTTCTCTGTTTTCACTTCTACTCACTTCACTGCTTTATGTCGCTCATCTTTTATCTTCTATACTTTAAGATGCACGTAGTAAAAGTATGATAATTTTTTATAAGAAATTGTTCATTTTTCGTGGAAAAAAATGTAGTAGAAACACTTGAAAGTAGATGGTATAGTCAGATTTCTTGTATGGAAATATTGCATCTGGAGGGAATTTTTAGCCATAGAGTAACCTGAAAGCTTTCCTTTTGTTCTTTAGAATATCTGGAAAAACTGAAGTTTCCACAAAACATAAGATTTCTGCCTTCTGATGAATTTTTACTGCTCTCCAGTCTTTAATAACCCTTTTAATATATCTGGCTTCCCCAGCATCCTACATTGACTGGTTAGAATATAAACTGCCTTTGATTTATGGCACATCTTGGAAGAGGGCCTTCCTAGAAATCCTTTGTCCAAAATAAACTTTTTAAGAACAGGCATCATCCTGGTCTTTAGCTCAGGGGCAAAAGGGAAATAATATTAACCTTCTTTACTTAGAAGCCCTTTAACTGTAATGTTCTCTGATAAATGTCTGTTCTTCTACTGAGATTTCCAGAAACACTTGAATCTACAAAATATAATGGATTTCCCAGTTCATGTGATGTCTGATAATTTTGTGGGATTTTTTTCTATTACTTTTAAGGGTGCTGTCTTATAGATTCTGTTATGAGAAACAATAAGTAGTGTTTCCTTATTCAATATCTTCATACCGTTCATAATTTCTATAGCTCACTAAGCTGACGAATCTTGGAGCTGTTCTTGAAAGCTTTTCATGCCTTTTATCACCTTTGTTGCCTTTCTTTGTACAAAGTTTTTAGGTTGCATTTAGTTTAGTCATGTTTTTGAGGTAGGGTGAACATTGTGAACTCAAGGTGCTCAACCACCATAGAGCTATGTGGTGAGTATCCTACTAATTTATTCTGCATTCCTTTATAAGAATTCCATAAGTTTTGTCTCCCTTTGGCTTCTACTGAAAAGATATTCCAGTTTCTGTTTCTTTAAAATAAATAATAACAAATTTACAACTTATAAAATTATCATAATTGACTTTGTTTCAACATTCAACATTGAGGGTGGTAGAACACTGGAACAGGTTGCTCAGAGAGGTGGTGGATGAACATCCCTGGAGGTGTTCGAGGCCAGGTTGGACGGGGCTCTGAGCAACCTGATCTGGTCGGGGATGTCCCTGCTCCTTGCAGGGAGGTTGGACTAGATGGCCTTTAAAGATCCCTTTCAACCCCAAACATTCTATGATTCAATTTTATTTCCCACATTATCAGCTTGCACCTGTTTTTCATTTAGCTTTACTTTTCATTTTTCTAAATAATTTCAGATCATCATTAAACTTGAACAATAACATTATTCATTCTCTCTCCCATATCATTTGTTGAACATACTGAAAAATACAGAGCTCAAGACGGATATTGTAAAACTTGTAAGTACTTATTGTGGAAATGACCATGGGTTTTTCTCTTTGGTTTCCTGTCTTTGAAACATCATCTCCCACAAGAATGCTTTTGATTTTATGCCATGACAAGTTAGTTACTTTAAAAAATTTTGTAAAAGTGTAAAGTATTTTGGGAATTCAAGCAGGCAATAAGACCAGTCTATTCTTTTTGTACTAATTGACTTTTAAGAATCCAAATATATTTGTGAAGTATAACTTCTTTCAAGCACATACTTACTATAGAGTACTATATGGAATGCCACTTGAAGTGCTTTTCTGGTGGATGAAATTTACTGATGTGTCCTTTAAGTTAGTGATTTTGCTTAGAATCCATTGTTTTATAGTACTACCTAAAATATACATGCGGTAATGATTAATAGAGATGGTGCTACATGTTTCTGTCCGTTGGCCATCTGTTTGCCTAATGAGACCAACAACCAACATTATGACTTGACAATTCTAGATAAATGCTGTAGTAAGGTCTCTTATTCCATCAGTGTCTCCCATGAATTACAGCAATACCAATATCATCATTCTGATCTACAACAGTTTAATGAGGACAAATAAGCTTTTAGAGCTAATCTGCAAAAGTATCTCATGTATGTTCTTGTTGTAGTTCAGCCCCGATTGGGACCAGACTATGCAGTCTCTCTCCTGCTCCCCGCACCCTCCAAGACAATAGGGGGAGAATTGGTAAACTAAAAAAAAAAAAAAAAACAAAAACAAAAATAAAACCCCAACACGTGGGTTGAGATTGAACAAGAAGTAAATTTAACGGCAATGACAAAAGAAAATAAAGCAGTGATGGAATACAAATACAGTATAATGGCTCACAACAAATCTCTGCACCCAGTTTCTCCCAAGTAAGAGGAGACTCCTTTCAGCACCCTCCTCACTTATATACTGAGCATGGTGTCAGATGGAATGGAACAGCCCTTTGGCTAATCTGGGTAAATTAACCCCAGCTGTTAGCTAATTAGTTAATTATCCCAGCTGGGTGCCCCAGCCATAGGGCTACCAGCTCCAGTTCTCCACCCAGCTCAGGTGAATATTAACTCTATCCTAGCCAGAACCAGGACAGTTCTCAGTGTTACTATTCAAGTGTCTTCCACGGTCCTGATGCTGTGTCATGCGAAAATGCCACGATGCTTGCATTGATGAACAAGGAGCTCTGGCAAAGCTCAGACTTAAAAAGGGAGTGTACAGAAGGTGGAAGCTGGGAAAAGTAACCTGAGAGCAAAGTGGAGGCACTATCTGAGGAAGCACTTTTTGACTGTGATGATGACCAAGTGCTGGCACAGGTTGCCCAGGGAGGTTGTGGAGTCTCCATTCTTGGAGGTATTCAAAAGCTGTCTGGACATGTTCGTAGGCAACTGGCTCTAGGTGGCCGAGGATGGACCAGATGACCTCCAGAGGTCCCTTCCAACCTCAACTGGTGTGTGTGTGTGTGTGTGTGTGTGTGTGTGTGTGTGTGTGTGTGTGTGTGTGTGTGTGTGAAATAATACGCGAACCTCGTTGGGGCTATATGGTAATATTGTATTATAGGGTGTAAAAGGCTGGTGATTATAACCAGTCATTACAACAAAAATCTACAGCCATAACACAAGATGTAGAAGAGTGTGAATGGTAAAGAAATACTCTTTAAAAAATGCAAATGCTTTAATAGATTTGTCAGTAGGAATAAACTCCTTTACCTAATCAAACTTTAATATCTTCATGTCATTGACATTAAAGTAATGCTGTGAGTAACTGGAAACTGTGGATTGGCATCATCTGGTAACAAGAAAACATTTTCTGTGTATCTTCTTTTTCAGCAAATAGCAGTACAATCATTTTTCTAAAATCTTTTCATCTCTCTCCGTATGAGGTGCTCAGTATACTTCTCTCCTGTCTCCGTGCTGTATTTTTGCTTTGATGAGTAAACAGAAGCTGTAAACTGGTGTGACTATGGCCATAACTCTAAACTTACAATTTCTGTTGCTTGTTACTGTTCTTTAGCAGCAAAGATGCATAAATGTAAACCAGGTATATTTCCTCTTTCACTGCATCTCTGCTTTATCTGGTGTTCTACTGCTAAGGACAGCTTCATAGAAAAGACCATTTATTAGATATATTTTGAAATGTATCTTTTAAACTATTCTGAATACCATGAGTATGTAAATCAGAAAAAATAATTGGCCTATATGATGTGTTCATGAGTGTTTTACATACAGATGGTCTAATATCTTAATTACTTAAGGCCACATTCAGCCAAAAATTTAGACAGACTCTGTGCCATAAGCTGGATAGCAGATTAAAGCAGGCTTCCCAACTCATTCGGGTGTCTGTAGCAAGAGAGAGGGGGAAGCACTGTGCCTTACATGCAAAAGAGCAAAGTAGAGAAATTTTCTGTGTTTGTCAGAATTTCTGAGAATCATTTTTAATCTTTTAATTCTTAATAACATTGCTCACTCTCGAATATCTGGAGCTGTTGTATAGAGAGCTTGTTAAAGCTCAGTCTGTGGAAATGTCACATAGACACTGAATTTCTGATTTTTTTTTTTTTATAAGCAAGGTCATGTTGTGTAATTAAAATTGCAAACTCTTTTTAGTGCTGTTATTCTAATTGAGCATTTTTCACTGCTAAGAGTATTTGCTGTCTTCGTAACTTCCACTTTTTGGCTTTCTTCAGCAAATGTTATTTGAGTCTCAGCAAACTATGTCAAATGTATAAATCATTTCCAGCTGGAAATCCTTTAATAAACTTCTATGCAGCATACACGGGTCTTCATACAGAGCTTTCCACTTTTTGTTGCTCACTGTGTGATGTAGGATAGATTGCATCAAATGCTACCAGGGGATGTGCGGAGGCATTCAGTAAAGTTTTAACCTGGGAAGAAGCTCTTTCCAGCCCACACTGTATGGATGTTGCTGCAGGATCCCCGGCACTACCTGAGAAGTCAGAAAATAGCACTTCTGGTGATCCTGGAAATCTCCAGGGATCACACTGTATTTGGAAAGGATGATAAGATCCAAGATAATTTTGGGGAAGCAAGGAAAGGTTTTTTTTATGTTTCTGAGAGATGTAGCAGTAGTTACATTTTGTGTGTGACTAATTTGCTGAGCAAATTAGTTTTGAGCAGACTTGCTCAAAATCACAGGATGGAGTGAATTTTGCAAAGTGTTACACTAAACCTGTGGCAAGAGGTGAAACAAAGCAAAAAAAAAACTTTTATTTTTTTCCTTTTATTGTAAAAATATTTTTAAGGGTTTTTTTTAATTATTATTTTAAAATTATTTTATTCATATTTCAAGACCTGGGGGGAGTAGTAATTCTGATGACTGGGGGGAGGGGGATGTTGAGGGTTTTTTGTTTGTTGATTGGTTAAATTTGGGGGATTTTGGTGCATATTTTGTATAATCCAGAAAGAAGGTTTGTGTATCTGGCAAATGTACTACCATATGAGAAATAAAGTTCTGTGCTAGTGATACCTTGACATTACAGGATGTCTTGACATTTTATATAAACATGCTTTAAATGCTGAGACAGAAGTTGTAGGGCTTTTACTTTGTTGTTTTGCCCCCCCGCCCCCAGAAGCTGCAATACTATTCATAATATTTGATACTTGAGGAGGCCTGGAAAAAGAGTACAAGGGGAATCAGTACTCTTGCCACTAATAATTGACAGTCAATAAAATAACATGACAGAGTAAAACACATGGAGGAAGCAGGGCAAGAGGATTAAGCCCAATGGGATACAGTGTGCTTGCAGTTTTTGCCAGCCCCAGTGCTACAAGGTGGAAATCCTGCTGCCTGAATTGAACTGTGAGAGTGGAAGAGAATAAAAAAAAATATAAATGCATATAAATATCACCTTTGCCACGCGAGATAGGTTCTCGGTATATAATGGAGGCCAGAGAAACAAGAATTATCTAAAACTGTTCTTTACCTTGCTGAAATTGAGTGATTGGTAGAATAATGACCTAGCAAAAGGGCAGTGAAATGAACACTGAGGAAACAGATGTTATAGCAATAATCTGTTTGGAGCCCAGAAGCTTTTAAGAGTGTGAGCAATAATCCATTGGAAATGGTTGAGGAAAAACTGTAAATGTATTACTGCACTCGCTACAGAACTACACACAGGTTTCCCAGTTATTCTCTCAAGTGTTGTCAAAATTTAGCAGTATAATATATTTTGCATAAGGTGTATTTCAATTTGATAATGAGCTGCTAGTTTATCTAAATAATCCCAATACAGAATGCTGTGCTGAGTGTCATCAGGTGAACTAGTTTCATGGTTTGGCATAGCAGTGTGAGATACTCGAGATCACAGCTGTAAATGAGGAAAAAAACAATATATAGATTGTGAGGGAGTATTTTTATTTTGAAGTTTTCAAAGGTTTTTTTTTTTCCTGTTAAATGTTTGAGCTTTTGGTCCTCTGTAACTAGGACAACTGACTTCAGTTGCAAAAATTAGAACAATTTAAAATTTTACTTTGAAATTATTTCATTATTCTATCAGGACTGGAGACCTAGGCTTCAAAGTGTGTATCTTGCAGACCCTAAAACTGACCCTAAATGTGCTGCGGCATGGGACTTTCTTCTGTTCTAGATACGCTACTAGCGTATCTAGTACAGCATATTATTTAGCAGTAATAACTTTAAAAAATATTTTTTCTTCTTGAAGTGACCGAATAATCCCAAATAATTGTTGCTTGGTTAATTCTGATGTGTTGCTCAGCCAAAGGGTTTTCCTGCTTTTTGCCATGCTCAGTAATTACTCAGAACCTAAAGCAGAAGTCCAGCATCTGAAGCAGGTGAACTGGGCTGTGTTATGTGCAGTGAACTGCCACTTTTTTTTTTTTTGGCAGAAACAGTCCTCTGTTTTCTTCTCCCAGTCAAATATTATAACTAATAGTGACCAATATTTATACGTCAGAGACTTTTCAAACACTTAGTTTTGAAACGCTGGTGCCTGCAACACTGGGTGAACTTCCAGGACTCACCATTAGTTCCTTTAGGTGAGTGCCAGTTAGTCTGGTAGTTTTCCTTGATGCCTTACAGCTCTTGCTAATCTGAGGAAGATTAGTTGGAAAACAGCCAGTTTGTTGATTCCTTTCTCTGCCTGTTTAAGGAACTAGAGAATTGTTTCCGACTTCTTCATGGTACGCATCTGCGTGGGTGAGAACTGGATGTCTGTGACACCTCTGCCATTTACAGCCATGGTACCGAACTGAGACAGTGCCGTATTTTTAGGACGTGGTAGCAATTACTGGCACCTTAATTTGTGTATATAAAAATAAAAGAGAAAAAAAGCTTCTTGTTCTCCCTCTTTTGTATTCAGCACCTTGATGACACAAAGTTACATGGGTATGAGCCCAGTAATGACTTTTCCGTTCTCTTACAAATCTTGCCCTTTTTCTTTCTTTTTTTTTTTTTTTTTTTGTAATGTATCTTTTGTTTCAAGTAAATGCTATCTTAGTCAGAATAAAATCACTATTATCAGTTCTTAACATGTTAGCTTGCCCATGGCAGTTCATTCACTGCTGATGTTGCTGCTGCTGGCACAAAAGGGGACTCAGTGTCATTGTCAAACCTGAAACAAATAAAAACATTACGTTTTTGATCCTTGCAAAAACTTGCAAAGTGGATAAGATATTGCCCTTTTTTTGCAACTTCTTCCAAGTTCAGGCACTGCCTAGGCTTGTGTCACTTGCTGCAGTTTGTGTGGCTTGCAATACAGGAACTGTTCTTGGGGTCAGATTTATTTTTTTTTTTTGTGGAGTTAGATTTTTAGTCCTATTTACTTTTCTTTCTCAGGAATATTTCTTATAGGTCTTTGCATTATATGTCCGTAGCATTGCCCACAGGGCCTTGGTTTCTGTCAACATCTTCATATGTATTATGCAAGCACTGCTGGTTGTAAACTGTTGCAGAGGAATGTAATGTGGATTGTATTTCTGTGTCATTTTCCAGACACGCTTTTAGACTTTGCCTATTTTCTATATTATTACTCGAGAATGGGTTTTTTATCAACTCTTTCATAAAGTTTTTGCCAACAGACTCCTCTTTTCTCATAGGTTGCTTATAAAATTAGAAAATGTCAACACACTCGGCTGGCACATTCTGGTAATTTTTGCGAGAGTTGTTTTGAGACATAATGCCAGGATGTATCTTTCTGAGTGTTTTGGTCCAGACTGCTCATATTTCAGATACTCAGTAGTCTGGAAGATTTTTAGGCAGATTGCAGTATTTCTGAAATTTGTCACATTCTTAACATGCTTGCTTTAAGTTAACTGAGACCTTATTGCTCATTAAAAAAGGGAAAAAAAAATATGTAGGAACCAGTCTTCATCTTCATTGAGAAGAAGCAATATTTTTTAACTAGTGCTCAATAATAATTTGAAGTGCTGTCTGAAATTACTTTTTCCCTTCTTTTAAAGACTCTTTTTAATATTCTTAGTGAATATTATTTCAACTTGCTTTTTATTTTCAGAAATTGCAGAGAGTCGTGAAGCTGTAATTAATAGTGCTTATAATCTAATCTGCGTACCATAATTCTGCATAAGACAAGTTCCAACAAGTAGTTTAAATGGCCCAAGCCTTTTAATAGTACACTTCTTTACATAAATTCTGAGTATAAATGATCAAAGGGTCAAAAGTATAAATTGTTTTAGTTTGCAGAGAGATTGTTGCTTAGACACCTGCCAGTTTCTGCGTGGTAATGAGGCAATTTGTTGTTATTTGTTAATCTGTTATTTTTCTATCTTAAAAATATAGTAAGCCGTTTATTGGTTAAAGTATATTTGCATAAACTATTATGGGTCAAATTCGTGGATCTTCTCCTTTTTGAGTTTGTAATGAGACATGAAAATATTCAAATGGAAAGAGGCTCTTAATATTGTACTAGAGGAGTATGACTGTGAAATGTGTCATGAGAAATGGAAGAAAAAGAGAACAAGTGTTTTCTCTAAATGAGATTTTAAAAAAAATAACCAACCAACCAACCAACCTTCCTTATCAGGAGAGCTTCTTACATTGTTTATTCTCTGATTCAATCCAAACTCTATTGAAGTGACTCTGGGAAAAAGATCAGCGACGGAGAAACCAATTAAGAATTTAGTAAAAATTTTATTCATTTATGATGTGAGACAGGGAAGACATCTACATTGTTTCAGTCAATAGATAGAGGGGGTTGCTGACTTACAAGTAAAGTAGTAGGGCCAAGGCATGGCTCAGAGCGCTAGCACCCAGTTCACCGTACTGCTGTACAGCCAGCAATGTAAAAGCACGTGGTGTTGCTTATGCCAGCTGCAACTCTTTAAACAGTGCATCAACAAAATTCAGGGCTTGAGATGGCTGGTCATCACTCACAAATTTGTTTGGAAGTGGCTGCATTGATTTGAGAGCTTGGAGAGTGTGGGAGGGATGCCATCCAGAGGGACCTGGACAGGCTGGAGAGGTGGGCCCGTGCCAACCTCATGAAGTTCAACCAGGCCAAGTGCAAGGTCCTGCA
>WHYT01015839.1:59953-70810 GCA_009806455.1 Tetrax tetrax
ATTCTATGATTCTATGATATGGTGTATTAGTTTTGGGGGCAGAGAGTGGTGTCTGACCAGTTTTATTTACCAGCGTAGATACAGGTTAAATGAGCGACTGCAAATGAAGTAAGCAACTCATTGTTTGTTCATCTTTGTTAGCTAATGGTGAATTTATGTACTCTTTATTCCACTTTAGTATGCAGAATGTAAATACTGGTTTCTTTGAACTGAATTTAAAACTCTTGACCAGGATTCAGGCCTGTCTGTGAATTTAGCTGGGAATTTTTGAAAGTTGTTGGTCGCGTCATTAAGTACTTAATATCGTAGTACTAGAGAGAGTACTGTAGTACTGGAGAGTACTGTAGTATTAGACAGAGTAAGAAAATCTAGGTGTAGAATATTTTTAAAGTGATGATCAACAGCACAAAAGATAACAATTTCTGTTATGAGTTACGCAGTTATAAGGTATCGATCAAATTCTATAATGTCAGAAATATTGACAGACTGGTAATTTATTTTAAGAATAAAACAATCTGAAAGATTATGCGAAATAACTGAATAATATCAGAAAACTTGAGATACTGGACCATTTTCCAGAAGCTCTCCTAAATAAAGAACTGCTGAAGCCATGTTGTCTTCTCCTCTCAATGATGTCTGGTGTGCCAGCACAGCTAAAAGAGTGGATTTATCTCCCTACACCTCATTTGAGTCTCTTATTAATGCTGACATCTGTTCAAATCTTAATTACCGCATTACCACAAATAGTTCCTTGTCAAATCTAACCTAATTTAAACATAGCTCAAAAACAGAAGTGCAAAATATGTCTTTATGTAATACAATGATGTTTTATTAATAAAGTAAATGGATAAATAATTTGCATAATATTAAAAGCATAAAGATTAAAAAGCTTTTTGTTTGGTTTTGGCATGAAAATCTATATTGTTGGTAACTTTTGTATATATGAAAACTGACTCAAATGCATCATGCTTGGAAAGATGATCCATAATCTTCCTAGAAAGTATTTTTTTTTATATGATATACAGTCAGTTCCTAGTTATGTGTGATACCTTTTACAGAACAAACTGCAAACTTTATTATTAAAAAAGAAAAAAAAAAAAACCAAGACTGAAGTATTTTTGTGCCATTTTGATACTTATATATTGAGCACATTATAAAATGTTTGAAAGGAGTATTTGAGTAGCAGAACTGTCATCCAAGAAAGTTAGAGTAAATCAATGGCCATTCTTCCTTGGTGCACATGTTTTCAGAGGCATTGAAAGATCTTTAAAGGTCATTACCAGATGTGTTATGCCAAACACTGTCACACTGTTTATCTTTCTTAATGATTTTCACAGCAAAAGTAAAAAAAAAGTAAAAAAAAAAGTAAAAATGTGCCAATTAGGGTTATATAGATCTGTTGTAGGGCTTTCAGGTGCATCTAACCCTTGATCAGGTGTGAAAAAGACGTAAAGAATCTTGAAGATGTGTTTTTCAGGCTAAGAATAAAGGATGCCTTCTGGTATACTCCTCGTCTATTTGTAACTAAACAAAATCAAAATATGTGAAATAAACAGGAGCTTGATTACCAAGGCTAGTATCCAAAATATGATTAAGTATCACCTCACCCCAGCTGATGGCAAAATAAGAGCTATATCTTAAACTTATAAATTTCCCTTACTACATGGGTCATTGCTTTTGAGGAAGATTTTGAGGCAAAATCTACGAGATTGGATTTGAGACCTTGATAATCCTTAGGGTTTTCCTTCAGTACAGCTCATCTGTGCAAAGGGACTTTGTTAATAGTTCTGTCAAACCTATGTTGTTCTTCTAGTGCAGAATGGCTTACCCACAACTAATGAGTTACATCTGTGAGGTTCCAGCGAGAGCAGCGGATGCTTAGAATCCATTTTGGATTAGCAAACCTTTATTATGTATAATCACAAAAGTAAAAAGTCTACTGACCTCTCTAGCCCACAGCTGGCTGCTGGGGGGAAATAATCTTTTTTTCACATTTAAACAGAGCAGATTTTTGATAGCCAGTGGAAGCAGTGTTCAGTGATGCATAGTTTAAGAGATTAAATTTTCTAATGAGTATCTAGGTAATTGCATGCATGTGCCTGTTAGAAGGATGTGAACGAGGCAAGAATCAGGGAAAGCTGTTCAAAATTGTGTTTGAGCCAACTACCTCAAAACATATCCGCAGCTCTCAATCCCTTGTAATTTCTGTCACCTTGCATCTGCTTTCTAAGTCCCCTCAAGAGCGTTTAAGAGCAACAACGCTTTTTATCAGTCACAGCTTGCTGTCTGTATCAGGAGTGCCAAGATCAATACCACATACTTTACCTCCGGAGGAGATTGGTGCATTTTATGCTTAAAACTTATTGTGTCATCAGCACTTCTGGTTTAGAAATGGTAATATATGCCTGCAGCACTGAGGACCTTGCTGAAGGCTTACACACCTGAAACCAGCAGCAAGTCTGTTGCTGTAATTGTAGTGTGCTGTCGCCGATTGTTATGCCTGTTGGCTGGGTTGCTTTAAATGTGTGCTTCCTTTTTCCACCTTTTCATGTGCCAGTCTCAGAAGTTTGGAGGGGCTTTAAAAACCAAGAGGCATTCAGTAAATGCATAGATGATAGTGTGACTTTTGGTGTGTTAAAAAGGAGGGAAAGTTCTGAAATGGAAAAAGGAGCTTTAGCTCTTCTTCCCCAGCAGTGAAATATTTTAGTCTCCTGGTCCTGTTTACTCCCTTTTACAATTACCATATATCGCTATATTGTAAAATACAGTCTATATGTCTCAGCAACTGATTGATTAATTATCTTTTCATCCTGCAATGATCCAGATGCCAAAATTAAATATGTCTAAAGTCAGGTTCATTATATATATTTGTCAAGAATGGCTATCCAAATGGTTACTGAAATGAGGAGGGCTGATCTTTGCAGTCCCTTGAACAAGAACAGGTTGTAGTGACTCTGCTTTCCTGAGGAGCAAGCACTTTCTCAGAACCTTGTCTTGGATCCATCACTTTTTCCCATAGGTCTTAAAAATTAGAATGCCTAGGTGGTAAATAGTAAAGTTGCTATTCCACTGCACAGCAGTTCTGCACAAACTATAGGGAAGTAAATTTACTATATTTGCAAGTATGATGCATCTCCTTGGTCGCAACCGCCCTGGAGAGGTGTCCTCAGTTGGTAGAAGTGGTTATGTGCTGAGACACTATCTGTACATGGGCAGCAAATATATCTTGCTCCTCCTCCTGTGGTGATGTTAATCTCTATATACCATACTGAAAAGACTATCTGGTTTTAGACCTGGCAATGATCTGTTTCCTCTAAATTTATGTTCTGTGTTGATATCTCAGGTGATGTAACAGCACACACATTCCCATCTCAGTCTTCAACCATAGAACTTTTTTTACTGGAACTACATTTCTGAAATGGCCGCTCATTCAGCATTGCATACTGCAAAGATAAGAATAATTCAAACTAATTATTCTTTATTGGTTGACTGTTACCTTGATTTGATACCACCTGCCCGTATTTATTGTCACTCCGTGTTGATCACTCTAGACATATTCGTCACCTTTCTTTCCAATTCAGTGCTTACCCAGCACCAGTGAAGTCAGGTATTCAGTCTCTTCATTCTCTTCTAATTCTCATTGTTTGTTGAAGGGGAATGTCTAATAATTCATTACAGAAGCATAGTCCTCTTCGGCTTCTCAAGTGAGTATTGTTTTAATTTGAATACATAGAAATGTGCTTTCTAAATTCTTATTCACTGACGAGATCATTTTTTTTTTTGCTTGAATATGTTCATTGGACTTCCATCTGCTTCAGATTGTCTGAGCATCTATCTACCTGTGTATATGGATAATTGTAATTTATAGATGCACGTACATAAATATCCACATGCATGTGGCTTTTTCCAGTGCAAACGAGTATCCTATGAATTATGTCTTTGCTTTGTCACTATATTTTTTTTGACTGTCTCTGATCTTGTCACCCTTGGCACTTCTTTTTAGCCTGTAAACAACATCCTTGTTGCCCACGCATAGGTAGGGAGAGAGATCTTCCATGAATTCAGGTTATATTTATCTAATGGAGCATCTGTTTGCTATTGCTGTTCCTGAATTTTTTGTCTCTCCTTAAAAGCAGGACCATCTTTTCTTGTCTTTCTGAAAGATGTGCATCCCTGACATTACAGTAAACAAATAACCTCAAGTTGGAAACCAGTATGAGATTAATATCCCAAGAAGAAATTTTCCCCTCTGTTAGGCATCAGATTCCTATTTGCTGCTTATCAAAGACAAAGTAAAGTGCTGGTCTTCCATGCAGTTGCATGTATTTTAAACCTTTTTCTTGAAACAAAAGATGAGCTTTATATATTTTTTTTTTATATATATACACACACACATATATTTATTTATAATATTCTTAGTAATGTAGTAATGGCATTGTCATTTGATCAGTTTGGGCAACTGACTAAATTTTTAATGTCTCTTGGAGCTGAGGATACCTGGTTTTCACTCTAGATTAAATGCAGATTTTGTTTTTTTTTTTTTTCCACATCTAAGAAAAAAATCCCGTGTTATGTAACCAAAATCAATTAGTTCTATATTCTCTTTCCATATGTAGGATAATAATTTTAAGTCATTGTTATTGACACTAATCACTAAGTGTTTAAGTATTACTAACCTCAAGTAAGTATAAAAAGATTTCCAAAAAACTTTGGAGAAGTAGCTTAGGTAACAATGCTTTTACTTAGGTAAAAATAGGTACAGCAAAGCTTTTTTACATGCAAAATATTTACTATACAAAATATAGATATAATTTTTTATTACTACAGTATATATATTTTATTCCATGTAGCATATAATAGAATTACTGGTAAAGGAATAATTTGTTGCAATTAGCTTATTGTGATTACTGTTTAAATTTCTGTAGCTTTCAATGTGCGAACAGCACCGATCAACTAATGCTCTTTTCCTTTCATTAGGAAAATGAGGAAACATTATTTGTGTTAAAATTTAAATAGTCTGCAAGAATGGCATCCCTAAATGGGCAGAATAAATTTAATTATTTGCAAACATTTTTGGTTTTCATGCCTTTCCGAATGATAGGAAATACTTTCTGGGTTTTTTTAGAGTGTTTTACTCATATAAGAATCAAAGTGATGGAACTTTTACTATTTTTCTCTATTCAATTTGTCCATGATGAAGCAGTTCTGCATCCTATGTGGCTACTGTGAGTTCTTTATGTGCTAAAAACTACTCCTCACTGACTGTATTCATCCATGATACCTGACACTCTACATACTGAAAGTGTCAAGAAAATTTCTGTAGTCATCAGCATTGCATAAGCAAGTTCAGCCAGTGTATCTTCCTCCTCCTGTGTCCAAGGTGTTCTGGCTCATGGGAAGTCACAAAATAATTTTCAGTGCTTTAGAATGAAGAGAGGCTTTCTTTCCAGCCTGCAGGTAATACATGCTCTTTTCAAGATAATCGTCATGCTTGTCTGTGTCCCTAAGCACGTGGTCACTCATCTTCACCTCACTTGAGAAGCTGTATTTGTTCATCATAGCAAACATTTCTTCCTCCATTCCCAGTGACTTCACTAAGCATACTCCACTGAGCGTACATGTGAAAAACAAACCCCAGATGAGTGTCAGGAACCTTTCCTTCTGATCTGTACCTTCATCTGATTGGTTTTCTTGGTGCTCAGAATGCTGTTTCATTGCAGTAGATTATCCATCACAGGAAGAAGTACTCAATTCTGGATATTAACTTTATGAGTGTGGGAAATAGCAACTCCTAACTTCTTTTGGACTTAATATTTATGGAAAATTTACTTGTCCATGACACAGATACCGTGCCCATGGCACTGCACGTGTGGCCACAGCTCTGTGGGTGCACAGCTTCCTATTTAGATTTGCATCCATTTTAGATGCTTATTTCACAGTGCTGAAACTGTATTCTTAACCAGATCTTACCGAATTCACCACTGCATTTCACAAAAATATTATCTCAAGGCTTGGACAAGAAACGCTGTGATAATACTAAATAGTCAGTTCCTTGTGTGGTCAGTGACCTTAAGGTGCTGTGGTTCTTTATTGTTTTACTTCTTTTTCCTTAGAGCCTTAAATCAAAGGTACCCTATGAAGAAGTTTTAACCTCACTAAAAGAACGTTCTCTTTGGTGGAGGAGTACAAAGTTTTTGAGCTCTCAGGGAGTCTGATTGCCTGCCGATTGAATCAGTTCCTGAACAAAACAAGTAGTTTTCTTTCGTACAAAAGGTTTTCTTTTTAATTCCATGACATTTATGAATGGATAGACCTAGCAGTGATGCTGTGAACATATACAGGAGGAAATGGCAGAAGGAAGAAAAACTAAGGCTCTTTTCTTACTTTGAAAGGTAACTTCATTGGTGTTGGAAGGAAAAGAAGTCAATTAAAAATCCATTATCATGTTTGAGTATAAGTGTATCTTTTAAGTAATTTAAAATGGTGACTTTGTTATAACTCTAAGTGTATTCCTTTTCTTAAAAGAGATCTTTTGTGTGTAAGTTTGTCTTTTAGCTTTTTACATAAGACATCCCTAGTCTAAAAGTGAATTTTCATTGCAATTAATTTTTATGATAGCTGTCCAATATACCAGTTGGGTGCCAGTTAATAGTATATGATTTTTCATTTATAAATTCTCTCTTAAAATAAGTCTATTAAACCTCAGCTTTAGGTAAGATCAGATATTTTGCTGAAGAAAACTGATTCTTAATCCGTCTATTAAACCTCAGCTTTGGTAAGATCAGATATTTTGCTGAAGAAAACTGATTCTTAATCCCTGCTCAATTTGATACGGTAGTTTTACCATGCCGTTATTTGTCAGCTCTTTTCTGGGACTGAGTTACCCCAAGAAATCTTCAGCGTATTCAGACCCAAAAGACCTCCACTCCTGCAAGTTGCCACGTGCCCATTCAACTCTGAGATCCTGAGAATCCTGTTTCATGCAGAATTCAGATCTTTGTTTTAAGTGTGTGTCTGCTCTTTCTCACTATTTCCCTATGTATGTGTTTATATTTAAGAAGTTATATACTGATGTGTCATTACTTTGATATTTCTTAAATATGCATTTAAGATGCTGATTAGCATGGAGTTTGGGTCTCAAAGATTACAGCTTTCCTGTAAAATCTTTAACAATACTGAGACTAGAAAGCGTGAGCTTTGTTTAGGTGAGCAAGGATCCAATAAATCTCCGAATTCTTAATAGGCATCTAAGCTGATTTGAGATTCTGGGAGTTTTTAAACTAGGAATTGTTGATTGGGGCCAGATTTCAGTATTAACAAAGTTATCTGTCCCAATTTTTCTAGTCTTACATTGTGTGGTGCCGTAGACACACTGGACGGGAGGAATGCCATCCAGAGAGACCTTGACAGGCTGGAAAGCTGGGCCTGTGCAAACCTCATGAAGTTCAACCAGGCCAAGTGCAAGGTCCTGCACCTGGGTCGTAACAATCCCAGGCAGAAATACAGACTGGGCGGATGGAGACCAGCCCTGAGGAGAAGGACTTGGGAGTGTTGGTGGATGAGAAGTTCAACATGAGCCAGCAATGTGCGCTTGCAGCCCAGAAAGCCAACTGCATCTGGGCTGCATCAACAGAAGCGTGGCCAGCAGGTCGAGGGAGGTGATTCTTCCCCTCTACTCTGCCCTAGTGAGACCCCACCTGGAGTACTGTGTCCAGTTCTGGAGCCCCCAACATAAGAAGGACATGGACCCATTGGAGAGGGTCCAGAGGAGGGCCACAAAGATGATCAGAGGGCTGGAGCACCTTTCCTATGAGGCCAGGCTGAGAGAGTTGGGGCTGTTCAGCCTGGAGAAGAGGAGGCTCTGGGGAGATCGTATAGCAGCCTTCCAGTACCTCAGGGGGGCCTACAGGAAAGATGGGGACAGGCTGTTCAGTAGGGCCTGTTGTGATAGGATGAGGGGTAATGGTTTCAAAATAGATGGAGGTAGACTTAGATTAGATATTAGGAAAAAATTTTTTACACTGAGAGTGGTAGAACACTGGGGCAGGTTGCCCGGAGTGGTGGTGGATGCCCCATCCCTGGAAACATTCAAGGCCAGGTTGGATGAGGCTCTGAGCAACCTGATCTAGTCAGGGATGTCCCTGCTTCTTGCAGGGGGGTTGGACTAGATGACCTTTGAAGGTCCTTTCCAACCCTAACCATTCTATGATTCTATGATTCTATATGGAGATCTGTAATACCTCAATTGACATAAATGAATTTAACATCTGTGACAACTACATAAAATGACTGCAAAACTGAAAATTCTTGAATGCCTGTACTTAAAAAAAAAAAAAGGTTATAAAAGAGGATATATGCTTTAGCACTCTTACCTTTTTATGACAGCCATTGCATTTGACGTTATTATTGCACTGCCCAAATAAAAGAACCATCTCTGTTATGCTTTGCTTTCATTACTTGAGTTATATTAAAGAGTAAACGTAAATTGTGGTTCTGTTGTTAGTGTGCTGCAGCTGACAGTGTTTAATTCTACTCTCCTGGTTTTTTTCACAGCATAAGCAGTAGCTGAGTTATTTTGTTGACATTCTCTTTATATTACATTTATTTAAAAATCAATAAAGAAGCCATATTAAGTAAATATATTTTTTTAAACTGTGTGCTCTGTTTTGGTTTTTTTTTTTTTCTGTAATTCTCTCTATGGTGACATTTTTTTCTAGGAAAACAAACAACAACAATGCTGTATGTCCCTTGTTAGCTTGCAGTAATGTTGGTTAAGGAGTTTATTATGTCGGTTATAGAGTTGCTTTTATACAATAGAAGTCAGTTATGTCTGAAGCCTTGCAAGTTGGAAAAACTTCAGCTGCGCTCACAACTGCTTTGCAATATCTGTCTGGAACTGCATTGGAAGTGTATGAGTTATATTTGTTTTTAAGCTCTAAAACCTGATTAATATTTGTAGCTAACCCACAGCATACTATCAAAATAAGGGTTTTTTTTTCCTCTTAAAACACTGGGCAAGGTCACTGTTAATTAAACTTTTTTTAAGCTAATTTTATTTTATAGAATAACATTAAAATGTAATGACAAATTCTGTTTTAACTTGCACTGTTTTGATTCCATTAGCTGGCAACAGAATGTGGTCACTGGTGTTTCAAAAACATATATCACAATTAAATACTTTGTCTTAGGGCAATGTGCTTTCAGGAAATTGATTTTTGAGTTAAACACTGAACATGGTAAATCTGGGAAGCCTTTATATGCTACTAATGCTATTTATTATCTGTCAGATAAGGTAGTAGACTTCCATGTTTTGGAATGAAGTCATCCTGTGCTTCCTGATTGAAGAAAACCTGGACATTGATTCAAAAGCTTAATAGTAGTCACACTGGGGTAAATCCTTCAAACTGATACTTGTGCTGGTGTATCACTGAGAAATGGCAGATGAAAATTACTTTTTCTCCTTGATCAGTAGGAATGGACCAAAACAAAGATCATCAATGCCCGTTTCCATTATATCTAGGAGACAGCACAGAACAATACTGTTTGTTTTGGCGGCAGCTTTGTGACTTTAACTCTGCATGGGGCTACGAATACCTGCCTAGCCACACCCTCCCAATTGCAGGTGTTTCTTGTTATATAAGAACTGGTGTTTTTTGAGCTCGTTTTATTCTATTCTATCTATACCAGATATATAATGATAATTGAGTAAGTGAGAGTAGAAAGAACGTAAAGTATGTTCAATTGAATTACCTGGAGAATTCAACACCATGTTATTTGGTCACGTCTTCAGCTATCAAGAACAGAGTTGAAATCTTCTGGTTTGAAATATTTCTGATGATAGTTGCACATAAATAGGAAATAGAAAAACTTCAGATAATAACTATTTCAGTTATTTAACTTGAAAAAAATAAGAATTTAGGGATATGGGATTATTTGTCTTTGCCTTTGGATTAAAACATGCTTCACTCGAAGCTTCACAGAGTGTCTATTTAGACTTAATTTTCTGCCTTTCATACATTTTTGTTGTCATTAAATTATTATTATTATTTTTTTTTTCTAATTGCCAGCTGCAGTTGCTAACCACTCTGTCAGGCTTCAGGCTTTCATCATCAGTTCCTGGACGATTTTTTTTTTTTTTTAATTGGAAAGAAACTTTCTTCTGTTGGTGTCCTAAAATGTTCAGTGAAAATATTCAGTTTCATTTTTAGTGAATCTCGGGTTGTCTTAGGCTTGTTGGTTTCTGTGATGCAGTCACCTTTTAACAAACCTCTCTACTTACAGGATGTGAGTAAATGTTCTGAGCAGTCTTGCTTTTTTCCTGTGTGCAGTTCTTCACACGCTGCCTTGTATACCACAGTAAATTTCAAGATGCTCAGGCATTGGTCCACTGGATTCTGGAGATGGTAGCACATAAGAGAGTTTGTGCTTAGGAACTATTTTAAATGTAGTATCAGCCCTCATTGTAAACAAGGGTGTGGGAAGGAAGGGAAAGAGAGGAGCCTGGCATGGTGTTGTGGTTTTCCTTAGTGAGGGGGGCCTAAGGTGGCAGCTTCTGTAGGAAACTGCTAGAAGTCGCTCCCCTTTGTTCAGTGGACTCGGCTGGGCCTAGGGTGGACCCACTGCTGGCCAAGGCCGAGCCGACTGGGAGCAGAATGTCCCGTGATAGCGCCTCTGCGATAACGTATTTAAGAAGGGGAAAACAGAAAAAAAAAAGAAAAGAGAAGATATGATGAAGCTGAGCAAGGGCAGAGGCTCAGAGGGGGAGGCGCAGGCCTCCGGGGCCTTGCAGGCCTCACCCTCTGGCCTCTCGCCAGGCGGCCGACTGGGCCCAACTCAGCCCAGTCTGGCTGCAAGAGG
>WHYT01015840.1:0-20322 GCA_009806455.1 Tetrax tetrax
ACAGCTCGTGGGGGCATATTTAAAGCTTCCTTGGCACCGCAGTGAACAAAGACGGGCAAATACGCCCTGAGACGCTGCCTCTGCGCCTGACGACAAACGGGACCCCTGCCCCTTCCCGCCTCCGAGGGGGCGGCGCGGCGCCCCATCCCTCAGGCGGCTCACGGGGCGGGGCTAACGCGGAGGTCCCGCCCCCACGCCGAGAAAGGGGCGGGGCCCGTCCGGATCGACGCGGCTCTTCCGTAAACACCACCCAGCCTTTACCCCGGCCTGCCCCCCCCGGGCAGGGCCCATTCAGCGCGGGGGAGGCCGCGGAATGGGCTTCGCCTGTCAGCTCGTATTTCTTCCCCACTTGGCGCTCAGGCCCGGGCAGAGTGAGACACGGACTGTTTCTCCCGGGATAGGCGCGAGTTGACCCAAGTCCCTCGGGCTAACTCGCCGTTGGCAGGCAGGAAAAGGTTGCAGGCTTCCCTCACCCCCCGTCAATGGCAAAGATGGACGCGCCCAAGGAAGCCACTAATAGTGCGGGGTGAGTCTATAAATCCGGGGGGGCTGTTTAAAGCCCCGGTTAGCGCTGCGGAGGAGGGCGGCGAGCTGCTGCCGCCGGGCCGCGGTGAGTGACCGGGGACAGCAAGGGCAGGGTTGCGGCCGCGGCCTTGGGTGTGCGGGCACGTTCCCGCAAGGAGCTGCGGGGTGAGTCCGGGTCAGAGCCGGCCCGGGGGCTGCCGCCCTCCCGTGCGGTGGGGGAGGTGGCTGGCAGGCGGCGGGCTGGGTGGTCGCGCTGGGGCAGGTGGGTTTCGCAGCCCCCGCTCTGGGTCTGCAGCGCCCCTTTGCCCCCTTGTCTCCGGGGCTGTCTCCGTCCGTGTAGTGCCCGCTATCCAGCGGGACCGCCCGTCCCGAGGGGCGCAGCCGGGGGGGCTCCCCCCCCCCCCGCAACGCTGCAGCCCCGCTCCGGCACCCCGGCTCCTTCCCCGGGGCAGGCGAGACCGGGGCGCTTGGATACGGGGGGGGGCAGCCGGGCTCGCCTTTCCCCGGGGCTGGCAGAGAAAGAGAGGGTTCCCCCTTCGCTTCTCCTCCTCCCTTCCTGCCAGCGCCGGGCCTGTCCTTAGAAACGCTGTTTGTTTTGGTCGGCGAGTGCCAAAACTCCTGCCTCTGGTAACTGTTAAAAACATGGGGCCGGGGGAGGAGACAGGGCAGCCAAACAGATGGAGGAAGAGGAGGAGCCGCCGCCGGCGGTGCCCCTCCCCCCTGCTGAGGGGGGGGACCCGTCCCCAGCCTCCCCTCAGCAGGGTTGTGACCCCTCGTCCCTGCTTTGAGTTGCCCGAATGTCCGAGGTGAGGGTAGCTCCGGTGGCTGTCCCACCTCGGGGGACACGCACTCATCTCGCTCATACTTAGTATTTTTAAGCCTTCAGCCTGAGGAGCCGGTGTGCAAAGGGAAGAGCTGCGGAGCTAGAAAGCTAAAGGAGAGAATGGTCAGCTCTAAGCTGTCAAAAATGAGGCGTTGAGGAAATTTCACAACTCGTAACAAAGGCTCTTTTCTGCTCCTGTGCCGTGACTGCTGCCAAAGGTGGGGTCAGTGACAGGGAAACCCGAGCCCGAGCAAAGAGTCAGCCGGTGCCAGCTTGAAGATAGCAGGGACGCAAGCCCAGTAGAATAAACAAAGTCAGACATTTATAGTGGTAAAGCTGCACAGAGCGCTTAAAAAGTGTGCGTGGAGGGGGAGTCTTATTTGAACAAAGCAGGGCTGTGGAAAAATCTTTTCTTGGAGATGGTATCTGAAGAAAAAAAAAAAAAACAACACAACCTTCCAAACTGTGTCCCCAGGTGCTTCATAAAATAACTTATAAAGGAAGCCTTCAAAAAAAAAAAAAAAAGGGGTCTTTGTCTTCTCTAAAGCTAATCTGATCTTACACCCTCGATCAGTTCTAAGGGAACAATCGCTTGGGTGATGCACCGGAGCAAAACACCTTTAGGCAACTACAGTGTGTATTCATTGCACCTTTACTAAAAAGAATAAACCAAAACTATCTAAATAGCAGCAGAAACCATAATAATTTAGTTCTTCCTTGTTAAATTAACTGGAAACTTGGGGTTTATACATTTAGAAGATACTTTTTAGCTTGGTCTCCCATTTAGACTTTATTCTTAAAAACCTACCAGATAGTACTGATGGAAAGCAAGCAAAGTGTGAAGCCCCCTGTGCAGGTATCCAGCCTAATACAGAAGTAAACATCAGTTGTTTTTAATGCAGGAAGGGTAAAGAAGGTTGTAACCACAGGCTGACCCTTTAATAGAATAGGTAGGATATTAAGCTGTGTATTAAAACAACAGCCTACTATGTAATACCTAATTAAGAACTCAGAAATGGTATTGTCTAGTCAAGATGGTAAGGTACAAAGGGATCTTGAAGCCTAAAGGGCTTTCTGAAATATTTTTATTTGAGGATTGTATTAATCTAAATTTAATACTACATATGAACTTGGCCCTTAGTAGTTTATGAGAAGGCCTATACTGTCCACAAAAGCATAAGGAAAAGCAGCTCTTCCAGTGTGTGCTGTAAAGAAAGAACTAAGTAACTTGGTTGTCCACTGTTGTAACTAATTAGAAAAGCCTTTTTTTTGGTTTGTACTTCCCTTTGATATGCTCAATGAATGTACTTTTCTCTAGGCTTTTCAGCTGATGGGCAGCATATTTAAAAACTGTAGATGGCATATCCAGATTCTGCTTGTGTATTCATGGATGTTTACTTTGATGTGCTTGCCGCCTTGTTTATCTTTTAAACTTTGAATTTAGCAATGATGGTCTGAATCTGCAGAATACGCCCATTCTGTTGTACTATTCCATTTGAGGCATTCTGCTAGGAAATACATTTGCTGTGGCAAAGGTTGCAGTGGGTTTTTTTTTGGTGTGTTATCTCCTGCTCTGTTGTTGAAACTTCTTATTTAAATTAAGCCTTCTGAGGTGCACTACTGGCAACTCTGCTATCCATGTGTATTGTAGAAACAGGTATGGTCTTGGTACATCAAAATATGTCACGGGTCTCTTGGAAATGCAAGTATTTGTTGTAGCAAGATCCTTTGCTGGAACTAGTATGTAAAGGCTTAATGTAAATAGAATTTTAATTTCTAACTTAATGATTTAGTTGTATTGGGAATCAAGACTGGAGTAGAAGATGGCAATGCTGACTTGCCTCCACGGCTGGTTTAGTAGTTGCTGTCAGGAATGCCTTGCAAATCTGAATACTTTAATAATTAGAAATTTAAATATTTCTTGGAATTGTCATACTGACAGTTAAGAGGAAGTGCTTGAAATGATGTATAAATTGTGTGAGAATTTGTTTTTTAATAGTAACTTAATTTCTTCCATGTTCTTAACATCTAGACCGAAGCAGTAGACACATCTTGAAATGCTCATACTAGGCCAGTGACTTATGATACCTTTTGGGCCAGTACACTGCTAACAACGTTAATCAAATCTTTCGATGGACCGCATGCAACATTAACCTTTTGGAGGTTAGTTATTGATATATAAATAAAGGAGTTTTATACGTGATTGAAGCCTGGAAATTCACTGTTCTGATGCTGATCCAGAAACAATAGTGGGAGAGTAATGCAAGCTTTGCAGTCTCTGTAGGATCACTGTATTTAAGTGAGTGGTTCCACATCAAGAACCCGGAGCACGTTGTATGGTTAGGTTACTCGTCACAACTTGTTTCTAGTCAGTGCTAGCTGTGAGAGCTGGACCACAGATCTTAAAGAATCTTGTGTAACTTTAATTAGTGACTCATTTCTAATTGTAACGTAGACAAATACAATTGTCAGCCTTTAGGTTTTCTAAGTTCTCTTCCAACTCTGTCTTGTTTAATCAATACTACTATAAATGTCTGCTTGTTTTCAGTTGCTTGTTAGAAATTATAAAATTGCTGTTCTAGTAAGAGTTAAGATGTTAAGGATTACAACTAATGCTGTAAATGTTGAACCAGTGATTCCTATATCCTGATCAAAAGTCTCTCTTACTGACTTCTCCAGTAAGAAACTCTCAGCGGTGTTCTTGCTTAAGTGATTTAATTCTTTACACAAAAAGCGGCATAAAACATTACATAAATAAGGCACTCAAATGCCTCCTCTTTCCTCTTGGGAAGAGGAGGAGGAGTAAACATCCACTTAACAAATGTTTGTCATCGCAATTAACAGGGGAGTACTCATCAGTCAATACCTCATCGAGTTATAAAGGCCTATTCAGGATGAGCTGGTACCCCAAAAATCTAAGCTGTAGCTAGGTGTCAGCCTAAGGACCTCTTCATTTTTACTCCCTTTTGTCTGTCTCTTGACCCCTCAATACACTGATTCACATAAGTACACACAAAGATACTACTTTTGCTGCCAAAAGTGGTCTTTTTCCAAGTTCAGCAGTTGCAAAGTGTGGTATTTCCATGCCTGCTGAAGTGGATACAATTTAATTATAAATGAAGTCATATTACTTAAATGTGCTGACGGAAAGCATTGTGGGCTATGTCTCTTCATAAAGTCTACTACAGAATGCTTCATGACCATAATCAGATGGACAGCTACTTTTGGTATCTGGGCCAAATTCCTTTGGTAGTAATTATGGCTGACTTCCAGTTTCTCATTTTAGTATGATTATGAACATATTTTTCACTTCCTGTCATACAACTATTAATCATTTCTATCACACTATGCAGCTGTCCAAATTCTCTGCAGTTGCACATTATCTGCCTGGGAGGCAATTTCTTTATGTAGACAGAAGCACTATGAAGCATGACACTTCTCACTGTTCTTTGTCATGTATGCTGAATGTAATACTAGAGGCTCAGAGTTACTGTTTAACTTAAAACAGAAAACCCATCCACCCTCACTCTCAGGAGGAGTATTTTTTGGGTCTATGCCATTGTTGATCTGATTCTGAGCAAAGACCCACCTCAAGCAGCAGGCCAGGCTTCTAGCTACACCCTGTCAGAAATGTAGTATTCTGAATTATTTGCCTGTTCTCCCCCAGGAACTTTTGTGTTTGCTTCAGAGTTGCTACACTCAGTGCAGTTCCTTTGTGGAAGGAAGCTAATTGCCAAACATCACTGGTTGGTGAAATCAGGTGGTGGGTGGTAACATCATGAGATGCCTTTATGGATGTCAAGAACTTCCGAAATTCTGACAACAAGCAACTTCAGGGCTTACTGTGGGTAGTCTTTTATTTTTTTAAATGTAGCTGATTTACATACTGTCTCTAACATAACCATTAAGCTATGAAACAGCAGAAGGTACAAAACCTTATTGCAGAACAGGTGTAGTTAGTTAATAAATGTATGATTCTGCATATCAAGTCAGATTCTTTCTGCAACACCTTTTTAAGAAAGGCAACTACGCATTCACATTATAATGATCGGTATCTGACTTTTGAGAAACAAAAAAAAAGCACTGGTTTTATGGGAAGTGTATTTGTCTTTCCAGGTCTTGTTTACTGTAGCAGCTAAAGTGAATCAGAATGCCTCTCAATGATGAGCAGAACAGTGATTCAGATTCTTCACGCCTCTCTGAGAGCACAGCTTCTTCTAGCGACTCTGAATATTCAAGACAGAGCTTTAACAGTGATTCTTCAAGCAAACCCAGTTCCCCAGCGTGTAAGCCTATTAAAACCTCACCTGCATTGTGCATAGACAGATAAGGCTAACTTCTCTTGTTTCTCTTTGCTGTCATGGGTAGAACCTGGGATTCTGAATCTGTGTTTAAGAGTATTAAGAGAAAGGCATGGCTTTCTCTCTGCTATGAAGCAGCGCATCACCTTGTGTGTGGAACACCACCAGCAGCTGTATCCGTGGGGGTCTCCCTGTGCACTCCTTCACTTCAGAAAGTGTAAGAAAAGTGTGCCACCATGGACATCCTAATTTTGAGCTAATCTGATGTTGATAGCAGACTCCCACTCAACCAGATAATGGCTTTGTGCAAAGGGTGGGTTTCTTCTGTTTGCTCCATACACTTAAATGTGTAACTTACAGATTTATAATATTCCATAAAGTTACGTTAAATTAATCGCAAATTCACTTTTTTTCATAAACATTAGGATCAAACAGAAAACACACATTTGCACAAGGAAGGTATTTTGAGTAATGATAAATAAAACTTTGGTTAGGACATGCTTCATGTTCACTTCTGTAAGCATTCTCAGATCATGCGTACTTTTTAGTGTCTACATAAGTGAAGTTTTACAATAAAACAAGCTTGTTAGTGGAGCTGCAATTGGCAGCTGGCTCTTTGTCTTTCTTTATTACCCATCTTCAAAGGCTTAATTCCAAATACGAAATTAAATAACATTATTTAGGAGTTTGGAAACTTTTGGAATTTGCTCTTGCTTTCCAATGTAGAGTTTCTGTTATGTCGTTAATGCCTATTTGTAAAAAGGGAGTGTAACTTATGATGCATGTGGTATGGAACATAAGTGAGGGGTTCTCAAGTCAATAACTTCAGAACCTTTTCTGTAAGCAATAAAATTGCACAGTATAGCCATTATGTGCCCAGAATTATAATGGACATCTGGTACCTGTTACTGTCCATGATTTTGGTCTAGTGAATTTTACAGAACAGTCAATAGGAAATCTGTGGAATGCAAGATCCTATTTTAAAGAGGAAAGAATATCTTAGTTAACATGGAGAAATATGAAATTGCTTCTCAAAATGTTATGAGGCTTGTGTGGTATTGCCCATGCACACACCCCTGATAAGCTGGGAGTTTCCTGGGGTAGTGTTTTAAGAAGATATAAAGACCTGGTAATCCTAGGTTGTTTCTTCTAGAGAACTAGAGTCCAATTACCAAGCAGAAAAATGTCTAAATTTTAATATTTTCAATTGCGCTTATCAACTACAGATATTTGGCTTGAATTTAGCTTGTTTGTTCCAGCAGCAAGCCCTCCCAAGATTATTACATTTGATGAACTGATGGCAGCTGCAAGAAACTTGACAGACTTGACTCTAGCTCATGAAATTGCTGTAAACGCAAATTTTTGCATAAAACATGAAGACTTCCCACAAAACAGGTAAGAGTCTGAATTTTGCGAGAAGAAGCACTGAGGTTGGGAAGAGACGAGAAATCAATCAAGAAGCAAATTAAAACAAACCAAAAACACAAACCAAAACATCTTGGAAGGCTACAGACTTTTATCCTGCACCTCTGGGAGTCACTGTCAAAGCTGTCTTGCATGGAACAAGTGTTGCATTTGGTAGGCAGAGTTGATATACTGTCTTGGAGCGTATTGCTCTGTCTTAAATGTCATGTGGAAGAGAAAAGGCTAATGCAATATGGATTCCCATAGTGAAGATGAGTATTGGTCTGGTCTGTTCAGTTCCAAGCCCTGTGGAAAAGATGAAATGGTGGCCTTCTGTGTAGTTGTATGCAGTAGGTCATTGGTGCCATAGTGATAAGAAGATAGACCTCATCATGAACATAGCTCTAATATCAGCCCCAGAAGAGGTGCAAAAATACTTGGAGATCCAGAGGAAGTGAGAAGTAACTTCCCTAATGTAGGTAGCTAATGTTCTTGCTTACAGACGTGTCTAACCCTGGCCTTTACTTTGAGAAACTTTCTAAAAACCCGTTTGCTTTTTTACCTTGCACAAGTCCCTTAACTGATAATTGGTTATATGACAGAAAATAGTTTTTGAGAAAGCTTAGTATAGAACATACCAGGTTAGGACAATGAATACAAATTTGACAAGGAAAAAGAAACTGTAATACCTCTTTACCTACATCTGAATTGCCAGCACCACTTCCTAAAATACAGGTGTTTTAGGAAAGACTTGTCAGTCTGGACCACGTTTTGGGAGCTGATGATTCACAGCCCAAGAAGGATAGAGTTGCAGGGTGCAATAGCTGGTGAGGTGTTGTGTGTTTCCATCGGTGATCGGCCTAATCTAAAACACTTTTACCATGCATGAAAGCTAGTTGGTAGTCTTTCCTGTATCTAATTGACTTATTCCACAGCTTTGCAGGCACAGTGAAGCAAATTGTACACAAGGCGTTTTGGGATCATTTGGAATCGGAACTGAATGAAGATCCTCCAGAATATGAACATGCTATCAAGCTCTTTGAGGAAATTAAGGAGGTAAAGTTCCTCCCTCCCCTGCCCCAAGTATTGTTCTGTCAGCTTAGGTCTGAGAGTCTCTTACTTCACTGAAGGGTCTGCTAACTCAGTCAAGCCAACATGTTCAAGTTTATTCTTTTAAGATGAAACCATAATTACTTGGAATTGCAATAGGTGTCTATTAATAGTACGTTTATATTAACCATGAATATGGCCACACGTGCACAGTGCCACGTCCACTCAGCTTTCATTGCAGGATGGTTAGTTGCAAGTCAGCTCTTTTCTCAGCTTCAGCTTCTCTACTAGCCTTTTCAGCAATGTGCTGTGAGCTTAGGGCATGAACAGGAGTATAAATGTGACTGCACCTGCCCAAATAGACTTTATTGTTTATGATCACTGCACAAGGGAGCATGCAAACCTTCAATCCTGGCACAATACTAACTATTTCAGAATTTTAACTTAGTAAATGTTTGTTTTACAAGGCAACTTCTCAGTTTTTGAGAGTCTCATTGTTGATGTGCTTTCTGGCTTACCAACTCTGAGAATTGTACTGTGATCCTTTTAACAGTCCTTTTTTCCTGCTACCTTACATAATGTTCAGTCTTAATGTGTCTTGTTATAGCTGATCAGCTAAATACACTTGACTTTAATATTAAAATCTTACTTCATCATGTTTAATAAGTGGTTTGGTCTTTATTGATAAGCTTTTCCTTTTTTTTTTTTTTTTTTTTTTTCCCTCCCCCAACTTTAGATTCTTCTTTCCTTCCTGACTCCTGGAGCAAACAGGATGCACAATCAAATTTGTGAAGTTCTAGACTCAGATCTTATAAGACAGCAGGCAGAACATAATGCTGTTGATATTCATGGGCTAGCTAACTACATCATCAACACTATGGGAAAGTTATGTGCTCCAGTAAGAGACAACGATATAAAACAGTTAAAGGCAACTGACAATATCGTAGAGTTACTGAGGTTGGTATTGGGGTCGTTTTTTAGAGGAAAAACCTAGTAGTTGAAAGATACTAGGAAGTGGCAGAGGGGGGTGAAGTCTTAAAAAGAAGTCTTAAATTGTGTCAGTTTACATAACACTTGTTTTCGAACTATAGGAAAACTTATTTTTATGCAGAAGCATTAAAGGGGAGGAGCTATGACACACTGTGACCAGAATGTTATATGTATCTTACTTTTTGATAACATATGGGTAGAATGCTTGATCAAACGCTACCAGCTAAGCCACTGAACAACAAAAAAGCACTCTTGCAAAAATCGGTATTTCAGAGACTGCTTTTTCAGTCTTGTTCATGCTTACAAAATTTAAGTAGCACATTTGTACTGTTCCTTTGTGAACTGTTTATTGCATGCTTCCTCTAGGAGGCCAAACTTTGGATTTAAAATCTCTCTAGTAAAGACCTTATTGCTTGAACTTGAGTAAAACACTTGCATAAAAGAGTAGAAATCAGTTTACTGCTCCTTAGGTATACTGAAATATTAAAAGAATATGGTAGTTGTTGTTCTACTGTTTTATTCCAGCTTGGATCTTATACAGAGACCAAAGAAACTGAGTCAGAAGGATTGTTTCTCTCGGTGCAATTAGAGTGACAAAAAAGTTAAAATCTGTTCATATGAGCTGAAATGTAGCCATTAATATAGTTCTTGAAAACCCTGGTCTCTGTAACTTAGACCAAGCTTTATACACAATACTCCTTCAAGTGTCCTGGAGGATAGGTAACATATCTGTTACACTGAAATACCAATGAAGGAATTTACTTGTCCCAGAATTGAAATTAAAGTGCTAATGTAGATGTATGTCACATGTGCTGGTTAAAATCAATAGACTATTGTAATTGTCAAATTTTAAACTCCTCCTTTCAGACAAATTTTCCATGTTTTGGACCTGATGAAAGTGGATATGGCTAACTACACAATTCAAAGCCTTAGGCCATACCTTCAGCGTAATTTGGTGGACTATGAAAGAACGAAGTTCCAGGAAATTCTTGAAGAAACACCGAGTAGGTATCATTCTATATTTAATTGAACCTTTCCTTAAAAAGAGGACTACTTAAATACATGCTATAAAATCTATCAATTGCAGTTAAGTTGAAGGAAAACTTAAATTTCTTGTCTGGATCTAACTAATGCAAAAATTCTTTGACAAGCAAGTTACCAATGAGCAGTTGCTTAACTTTATAGAAATTATATTTATCTGTAATCTGGGGCAGTTTCAGACAAACTTTGTATTTGCTAAATTGGTTAGTATCTGAAAAACAAACAAACAATGGATCTCACTGTCTACAGGCAGAGGCCCTACATACTGAAAAATGAGACTTTCTTTCTTTTGTATGCAGCAGGTCTGTTGCTATTCTGAAGTAAACATGTAAAACCAGTTAGGGTGCCTGAAAGTTGGAAGGAATGGGATCAAATTTTTAATAAATGAAATGCAGGCTCTGAGGAAACTTCTTAGGGGATGCAAAGTCAGCCTGATCCACTATTACAGGTTTTGTGTAATACGGTTAAACAGTGCTCAGGAAAATGTTTTCCAAGGAAAAAAAATGTGAACTTACTAATGTCTGGAGCAGGGGCTTCTAAAATGGGAACCCTGAGACACTGATATGGCCTGCATTGTTTATATATGCAGCCTGAGAAAGAACTCTTTAAAAGAATTTTATTTACTATTAATACAGTTTATCTCCCTTCATGTCTAATTTCCAGTCCCATGCCCCAAATATTAAGTGGCCTCCCTGAAAAAGGGAAAAAAATGTTCTGGGAACTTGGACATTGAGGCTTTTTTTTTAACCTGAAAATCTTGGCTGAAGTCTAACAATTTGTTGTTGGGTTTGTACAAGCTAGCTAGAATATTAAAGTGACCAATGGTAGATGATCAGTGGAAAAAAGTGAGGGAGAAAGTTTGTGTCAGCTGTCCACCATGTATGTGTAGTCTTAAGAAGTTCAGTACTCTTGTCTATGTCTAAAAGAGTCTACAACTCTTTTCCTCAAGCTACTGCTTATTTTGATAAAAGCATGCAGTAAATCTATGCTGATTTGCAATGCTTTAGGTGCCCTGGATCTCACAACAGAATGGATAAAGGAATCAATAGAAGATGAATTGTCATCTATTTCTGATGAATCTTCATCCCCTGGTGCTGATCGTAGTTCTAAACCAATTATTAGTCCTACACTGGTGCTAAACAATGGCTACTTGAAACTGTTACAATGGGATTATCACAAAACAATTCCAGAGGTAAGACATGTCTTTCAATGTCTTCAGACTTCTAGCTGTATGAAAACATTGTTGTCATATAATAATACTGCTGTTGATGACGATAGGCAAAGTATTCTCTTGCACTTCTGGTATTTCTGAACAGTAAATTGAGATTTGGAGAGTGTATGCTAATCTAGTTTCTGAAATGAGATGGGCAAATCAACATAACATAGGCAAAATAACAATGTAAAGGTGGCTTTCCCTCTACTCAATCATAGCTCACCAGGTCCAAGAGCAGTCTTGGTCATGGTCGAAGGCTGAGCCTTGCACTGACAGCACTTGGCTTTCTGTATCTTCGAGAATACTGACTAGAGCATCCCGTTTCCATAACAGCAGCAGGAATTGGTAGGATCACTCTTGCTTTAGAACAGAATGGGTAAAAACTTGCAGCTCTCTGAAGTAGATATCAACTGTTGGTTTATATCTACTCAGTGCATATAAACTATTGGTTCAAGAATCAGTGCTCAGGTTTTTTCCCCTCAGGCTCCTGGTTACTGACCTCTGCAACTTTCTGTAAAGCCAATTTGAAATTGGCCATCAGTCAGGGCTAAAACTAGCATCTGCAGTGAGCGCCTTAGCTATACTTAGCAAATTCTCTCTGCCAGGCCACCCTAAGCACATGGGGATGCTCTTAGCACTCTCAGTCAGTGGATGGAAGGGAAACCACCTTATTCTTGCCTGCCTTCAGTTTTGAAGAAGAGCTGCACACAGGTATCGTCTGGTGGATCTAGTTTGTCATACTATGAAATTACCCAGACAGTTGAATATTAAAGCCACTGTGCTTCTCAGGGGAGGGATTTGGTTAGGATGAACTCTTTCTAACCTAAAATAAGTCACTCTAGCTACATCTCATTGTGGGAATTACTTACATTCTTGGTATGATCAGCTGGCTTTTTGCCTGTAGCAGGTTATGTATCACTTGCAGAACCTGCTCTTGTGGCTGAACTGGTGGTTGTCACGCACAGTTTTTCATCACTGTCCATCAGTTACGGATGATGGCATTTTTGAAAGGAGGGCTGAATCCAAAAACCTACTGTCTATAACCCTGATTGATTACTACAGTGTCCCATGGATCCTGTGAGCATTCCACATCATGGGCTGAATTGCTGGTCACAGATTTGTGAGCAGTGATGAGGAATAAGATGCAATGTCCTCAGTTTCCTGTGCACTGAAGGCATTACCTTTCTTCCCACCACAGGCTTACTTCTGGTACCTGCATAAAATGCCGCTTTACGCAATATAATATATTCAAGGCCTTTTAGCTGCTGTCTATTCTGACTTTGCATTTTTGTGATTAAAAATATTAACGATGACTACATCCTCTATCTGTCCTTTTCCCCGCCCCTCTCTCCCTCTGTATTCCTAAATTAGTATTATTGTTTCAATTCTAGACTCTAATAACAGATGAAGTTCGTCTTCAGGAGTTGAGAGAAAAGCTCAATCAATTAAAAATCATAGCTTGTGTTTGTCTCATAACAAACAATATGGTGGGTGCAGCAATTGTAGATGTGCCTGATTTTGCTGACCAGCTGAAAAGGATCTCTATTCCTCTTCTTGAAGGCATGAACAAGAAGTAAGGCCTTGTTTTTATCACTCTTCACTTTTTTTTTTTTTAACAGGAAATACCAGGTGGATCTGAAAACCCTTGGAAATAATTCAAATATCATAGCCAGTGCTTGTTAGTAATAGGAAGACACCAAATTTTAATAATCTGTATCTATATTCCTTTTACAATATAAGTCCACTGTGTGTTAGGCACATGTTTTCAAAGTTGTATTTTAATGACATATTAATCTTAATGTTAGTCTACAAAATTTGGAGCCTAGTACTAAAGTTCATTCATATGCTCCTAAAACTGGAGAGACGGTGGCAATATGTTCACCAAATTGTCTTGCCAGCTGCTTCAGACTTGTGGGTAGTTTAAGCTATTTGGCGGCCTATTTCTGCTGCCACTCGCACTACAAGTAAGTCTGTGATCCAAAAGAGTGTCTCATAAAATAGTTTTCCACTCTGTTTTTCCTCATGAAATGCTGTGCCTGTGGCCCAGGAAAACACCTGGCAAAATAAGGGTGAAATGAACTAGTGTCCCTGCCGCACACTTGAAATTATTTTTCCTGTTTGAATCCAATTAGGCCCTTATTTTTTCTTCCACATGTAAATTTGTCCTGTATCTGCAGATGCACATAGATTTGCAAACAAAAGATAACTTTTCTAAATTGTCTCATTGCAGAAAGTGCAGATTGAAAATAGAATGGAAAGGAGACAAGTGAGGTCACCTTACAACCTATGCTACAGAAATTACAAAAGTCAGTGCTTTTCTGTTTGTTTCTTCCAGAACTTTTGATTTGAAGGAGGCTTTGAATGCTATTGGTGTCCAGATTTGCGGCAAAGTGAACAGGTCTCTCACGGAAAGAGGTCTTCCCACTCTTAATGCAGAAATGCAGAGTAATTTAATGGGCCAAATTGCTCATATTGTTGAGGAGAATAATCCCATCAGCTCCTTGATTGGTTAGTAAGATAATGCATAATTGTCTTTTTCTGCGTGTCTGTATATAAACTTACTCCCAGCAAGCTTAATCAGCTGTCTAATTATTTTTTAAAAGCACTTTTACTGTGGTAAAATACTGGGTCAACTAAGAGTAAGGAAATGTTATTTACCTGGAGATGGTGTTCTTGGTATGCTGCAGAGCATGGTTAGTCACTGCTAGAAATAATTTTTAAAATGTCTGTACAACAAGGGTAGACATGTTATATTTTGGAGAAGAACTTAGAAAAATTGGTGCTATTCAGTCTCCCTTCTGTCAGTTCTGAGTTTAAACCTAGTGGGTTGTTTGTTTTTTTTTTTTTTCCTTTGAGTATACTTCATAATAGGTAATGTAACTTGTTGCAGCGGGTTTATGCTGTGTCCACATTGCAGGAGCCAACTTTAGGAAGCTTTCAGTATTTTTTCCCACTGCAACATAGGCTTGGGAAAGAGTTGTTGCCTACATTGCTGGATTTTTATTTTTATTTTTTTTTTTCCTGGGCTGATATGCAGGGTGCTTACAAAGTGAGTATGGCTTCATCTTGGGTTTACACTTGTTCTGAGTGTACTCTCTGTTCCATTTCAGACAAACGAATCCAGTTCTTCATGAGAAGCTTGCTTGCTCTTCCGAGTTTCCAGAAGTGTATGCCTACTATGCCAGGAGGCCTTTCTGTGATTCAGACAGAGATGGAGTTAGTTGGATCTCAGTATGCAAGCATTGTGAACTTTAATAAGCAAGTGTATGGACCATTCTATGCAAACATACTTAGAAAACTACTCTTTCCTGAGGCACCAATGGGGAAAGCAGAAACACAAACACCTGCCAATTAAAAATACGACCTATTTCTGTACCCCTTTTTTACCTTCCAAGACAGTGACTTGACTTCCCCACTAAGAACAGCCCACTCCAGTGACTATTAATGAGAGAGATCTTGTAAAATGTATGCAGATAATTTCTGAAATTCACTGGAAATAAATTAATTTCGAGGACATGTATATTTTAATAGACTAAATTTGTTTAATGGATTGTGTCACTTTTAATAGCCAGTGAATTTATTAGTTTTCAAGACAAGCACTTATTATGATTTGTAGTGGGAAAGAGCTGGCAAAGTACTTACTGCTTTTGCCACCATTAAAACATAATGTTATTTTTCAACTGAAATGTATTTACATACAGCAATGCAATTATGAAATGACAAAACAATTGTAGATAAAATGTACTATGCTTACATTCTATTTTTGTAGAGCAACAGCTAATAATTTGTTTCTGAAAAGACTTGGAAGTAAAGAAAGTACAGCATAAACTGCTTCTTTAACTAGAATCAAGTTCATGCTAGGCCAAGTTCTGGTACTCCTGCAATTACTGGGACCAGAACTTCGCCTCTGTTACATCAAGGAATGCCAGTATTAGAAGCTGTTCAGAGTATAGCAGTTAGAGAAGAAGCATTCACCACTTAAAATAGGAATCATTCAGACCTTCTCAACTGTAATTGAGATTAATGATAAACACCTAAGAAACATGATGTTGGTGGGGAGGTGGAAGAAATTTCTGTATATAATGTTTATAAGCATTTTGTTTATCCAGTGGAGGTCATACAGACCTTTAATTTCTAATATGTGTATGTACTGATCTTTGATATTAATGGGTATTAAGACCTTTATTCCCAAAAGCACTTGAGGGTAGAAACTTCCCCTTCTATATTCTGTTGGATGAGGGCATAAGCTTTTCAAAATGTGTTCTTAGGTCTGAAAGCCAGAACCCAAATGATTAGTAATTCTTGAAAATGTGATTAGATTCACTCTCATTGAGTCTGTGAGTACTGCAGTTTTATTCAAATTCCTTTGGAACAGGCACCACTACTTAGTTCCCATTTAAGGCAACAGGAATCTTGCATACAGAAAATTAATAGGCTTGAAACTGAGAAATGTGGAAGTAAACTTCTGTAAGTTTACACAGGCTTTATTTTGCATATTTCAGATTACTGGGAATAGATACTGCTGGAATATGTGTTATAGACATGTTCTTGTCTAGGGAATTGAATCAGAATTTACTTGAAAATGATCTTTTAATATATTACCATATAATAGTCCTTTTAAAATATCATTATATATATAAAAAAACTCCATGTGGTACAATTTATATAGCTTGTTTTTAATATTTTATATTATAATCTATTTTTTATTAAGAGACAAAAAATTGCCCGTAAAAGCTTAATGTGTCACACAAATTGTGTATGTACATATGTCTATCATAAAGGTCTAAAAAAACCTGGGCATTACTAGCACTGTGGTTTTGTAGTCCATTTTTACAGAACTGTATTCATTTTTAGTAAGGGAAGTGACTTCTAGTCAGTTGTTCCTCAGTGTCCAAGGACTTTGGCCACATGTACATGATAGGAAAAAAAATATTTTAAATGTCTTTTTAGAAAATAAATTTTTATAGTGCACTTCTGCTCTATCCCATGTAAAAACATTGCACAAAGTAAAAATGAATACATACTTTAAAGGCAACTCTTTTCCTGAAGCTTGAAAAACCTGAGAGAAAGGAATTCTTAGAATATACTAATAATGCCACTAGGAAAAACAGGCTTGTTAGATGAATATGAAATTTTGATATACAATTCAAAATCATCAAGAGAAGGCAATTATGGAAAATTAAATCTTAGTGATTTGCTACATCCTTAGAAATATCTAAACTATTTCAAGCTTCAGCCAAAAGAGCATTTTATGAACATTTGAAGATGATTTATAACATGATTATGAACTTTTAATCATAATACTTTATATGCATTCTATGGTAAAAATAAATGTCAGTCAAACTATAGATTTTTAATATATCGGGGAAACTATCATACTAGTTTTTACCAGTAAATACTCAAAAAAACCCGAGGATTCATTAGGGTTTTTTGGTGATTAAGGTGACTTGCAAAGGGCATTTTATAGCATGGCCTATGTTTCCAGTGATTGTTTAATGTATCTTAATTTTTATTTAATGTTTCAAACATGGACATTGCATCTGTTTAATGTCATGTGTTGCATGCTGCTTACGCTACCATGGCTGAAATGCAGTTGCCTCTGCTCAGAAGTTGTCCTTGTGAAACAAGATGCCGTTCTGTAGCAGCTTTCTTTGTTGGAATACAAATATTTGAGGTTTTGTATGCATTAAATTTTATTTGTGATACCAGTGGTGGTGAAAAGTCATGTATGCAAATTTTCTTAAATGTAATGGATTGTTAAATGCCGAAGATAAACGATTGCACTAATAATAATACATTGTGACTCTTGTCTTTTTCTGTAACTTCTTAGTTGCAGCTGGAGTGTAGAGCAGTGATTTGGATTCAGCTGCACAAATAATGTTCAAAACAGTCACTTGCTTAAAACTTACTCCTTGGCAGAAGGTTGTATTTGGTTTGTGTGGCAAGGTTTTGGTATTGGGGAAGGCTTCTGTGAGAAGCTGCTGGAAGCTTCCCTCATATCCAATAGAGCCAATGCCAGCTGGCTCCAAGACAGATTTGCTGCTGGCCAAGGCCGAACCCATCAGCAACAGTGGTAGTGCCTCTGTGATAACATATTTAAGAAGGGTTGAAAACTGCTGTGCAATAGCAGCTGGGAGAGAGGAGTGAGAATATGTGAGAGGAACAACTCTGCAGGCACCAAGGTCGTTGAAGAAGGAAGAGGAGGAGGTACTCCAGGCACTGGAGCAGAGATTCCCCTGCAGCCTGTGGTGCAGACTGTGGTGAGGCGGGCTGTCCCCCTGCTGCCCATGGAGATCCATGGTGGAATAGAGATCCACCTGCAGCCCATAGAGCACCCTAAGCTGGAGCAGGTGGATGTCTGAAGGAGGCTGTGATGCTGTGGAAAACCTGTGCTGGAGCAGGCTTCTGGCAGGGCCCATGGAGAGAGGAGCCCAAGCTGGAGCAGGTTTGCTGACAGGGCTTGTGACCCTGTGAGGGACCCGTGCTGGAGCAGTCTGTTCCTGAAGGACAGCACCCTGTGGAAGGGACCCATGCTGGAGAAGCCCATGGGAAGGACTCACACTGGAGAAGTTTGTGGAGGACTGTCTCCCATGGGAGGGACCCTATGCTGAAGCAGGGAAAGTGTGAGGAGGAAGGAGTGGCAGAGACAACGTGTGATGAACTGACCATACCACCCATTCCCCATCCCCCTGTGCCACCCAGAGGGAGGAGGCAGAGAATTTGGGAGTAAAGTTGAGCCCAGGAGAAAGCAAGTGGTGGGGAAAAGCTGTTTTAAGATTTGGTTTTATTTCTCATTACCTTACTCTGATTGGATTGGTAATAAACTGATTTTCCCCAAGTCAAGTCTGTTTTGTCTGTGATGGTAATTGGTGAGAGATCTCCCTGTCCTTATCTTGACCCATGAGCCTTTCATTCTGTTTTCTCTCCCCTGTCCAGCTGAGGAGGGGAGTGACAGGGAGGCTTTGATAGGCACCTGTCATCCAGCCAGGGTTAACCCACTACAAAGGTAATTTGTGTACGTGATCATAGCTCCAGTCTTGCGAATGACTAAATAGATGGGAGTCTCCAGACTGGAAGATATAGAGCGGAACGGCTGTGCCAGATCTCCAAAGTGGTGGGTGGCCATAAAGACAGAAGAGCAAGTAGCTGGGTGCTGTCTTTTTGGCTGCAAGACCAAGGAGCATCAAAGAAAGGTGGCCAGTTCAAAACAACTGAACTGTTTTATTCACAACAATGTGTAGATAAGCTGTGGAACACCTTGCCTAGAATCTGGCAGTTTTTTGGTTGCAGGAGAAACTGGACAATATGTAGCTGATGGATATTCTTTTTTCCTTCTATGATTTTTAATTAAAAGTGACTGATGGCTCCATATTGCTCCCCCTTTAGTACCATTATGCAGAATAACTTTGCACAATTCAGCTTGAAGTGCTAGCTGTACTGCATGTGCCTGGGTTAAATGTCCTGAGAAAATGCTGAAAACATGCTATTTCTTGAATTTCTAGTATTTCTAAAATGACTGCCACTCAGTCATGTCTGGATTTTGATCTTTTGTAATCCCTGTTTGTTTTTTTTTTAAATACCTTTATGAACAATTTACAATAGCTCCAAGGCACAGTTACACTAAAGGATACCTGAAAAGCACAGAGTGCTTAATTTTCAAATCTGCAAAATCATAAAGATTTGCTTTTGATAAACTTTTTTTTTTTTTCCAGTTATGCAGTAGGAACAAACATTTTGGAGTAAACTTATGGCTCTAAGCTTGTGCTGTCGAATAGAGCTTAAGTTTCCTGTCAGTGATGATAAAATAAAAATGGGCAAAGAATTTAATCAACTCTATAGGTTCTTGGTTTAAAAAGGTAAGAAGGAACTCTTAATCCTCTAACTTCCACTTTTAATTTCTCGTAGTTTCTATTGGGAAGTAATCATGACTTCTCATTACATAGTAACCACAGCTAACGGACCACGTTGCAGCGTAGTGGGTCATCAGACTGAACAGTTGCTTGATGAGCATGTAGTTAGTTGGATGGAAGGCCACGTAGGATACTGTGCATTAAACAAACTCTCGAGGCTGACTGTCCACTTTAGGCAGGAAACTGAATGGAAGTGGTCTGAAATGGCGCTACGCTCACGTTTAACCCGGGCCTTCACACCCAGGATGTGTGGACCCCAGACCAAACTCAGGGAACTTTATTCATGCAGAATCTGAGCCAGACCAGATGTGTGTGCCTAAGTACTGTTTTTGAAACATACTTAGGAATTATTGGCAAAAGCTTACTGCCACGGGAATTTGCAAAGATCACAAATGTTTCTTGTTTAACCTTAAACAGAGGAAGATGAGGAGTCCCCTATCTGACTGGGATTTTGGTGTCTCTATAGCACTGACACTTGGAAAGAAAAAAAAATTCAGTTTGTAGGTGATCCAGCGACAGCATTCAACACATTCAACACTAAGACTGGAAAAAGACAGTAATAATGCTAAAAGCTTATGCTCCACGTTGGTCTACGTGCTGAAAATTGTAAAAAAAACAGATTGTACCCCAGCTGCTCTGTACTCTCCTCTGTCACCTCTGCCCTCTGCTCCAAGGCTGAAGCATTCAAACGCTGAAAGGTCTTGAATTCCCCTACGAGGGGCCAGGGCGTTGGGAGAGGGCGGGCCTCTCCAGACCGCCCTTCGCAAAGCCCCCAGCCTTGGCCCCATTTTCGGGTCTGTGGTGTCTGCCGTCACCCCCACAGAGGCTCCGTGGGTCCGGAACCTTCGGGCGCCGCGCTTGTGCGCCGGGAGGAGGCGTTTGGCTGGTGCGCCGCGGGTCCCTGGCTGTCAGCCTCTGCTGCGGCTCCCGTGCCGGGCTGGTGATGGAGGCGCTGGCCACGGAGCTGGGGGCCCTGACTCCGGAGCAGGCGGCGGCTCCCGTGAATACGGTGGAGGTTAGCGACGGACCCGCGGAGGGCGGCAGCGGGAACGGACCGACCGACTG
>WHYT01015840.1:26940-85062 GCA_009806455.1 Tetrax tetrax
AGAGACCTTATAGCGGTCTTCAAGTACCTGAAGGGGGCCTACAGGAAGAAATTTATTTTACAGTGAGGGTGGTGGAACACTGGGACAGGTTGCCCAGAGAGGTGATGGATGTCCCATCCCTGGAAACATTCAAGGCCAGGTTGGATGGGGGTCTGAGCAACCTGATCTCATTGGAGATGTCCCTGCTCCTTGCAGGGGAGTTGGACTAGATGACCTTTAAAGGTCCTTTACCAAACCATTCTATGATTCTATTACTCTGCACAAAATGCAACATGAAAGATTTTTTTTATATATGAATGAAATTGCATCCAAAAAAGTTTGTGGCCAACAACTCATCTCCAATAATCCAGTTATTAACATGCTTGCTTACTTTATAAATAAAGTGACAGCACATGCAGAAGAGGGCAAAATGAATTCTTCCTATAGCATATTGACCTTGAATTTAGAATAGCCTACTCTTGCATCTCAGATATGTCCTCATTGATGCTTAATGCTAGTGCATAATTTCTCATTATTTTCAGTGTGTTATACACAAATGAAGGCCACAGTTATTTTCTTAAATGGGATGCTGATCAGATCCACACAGGGGTGCAATTTTAAAAACTCAAAAGATCAGAAGATTTGATACTTATGAGTATGAAGTCATTACATTTCTCTGTTAGAGGCTTACAAAATTCCTTCCCAAAGACACCTAAAATGATTGGATTTTTCACAAGGGTCTGAGTATTTTACCTGCTTTCAAACAAATTTGGGAGTTTTTACATCCTTGCTTTCCTTGAAGATCAAGTCACGCCTGTCTTTTACCTATAAGTGTCTAATGTAAGGAAGAAGGTACTTCAAGGAAGGTGATACAAAAATACAAGTGCTGGAATATTACACTGTGTAATTCTTACTTTATATCTGTGTCTTGTGCGGACAAAGCACACACAAAGAATCCCAAAGTAATACTAACGAAGCTGTCCAGCTCTCCTTCTCACGCAGTCCTTATGTGAGTTTCATCAACTATTCATACAGGTGGATTTAAAGTAATTAGAAAATGGAAATATTCTCAGTTACTTTTAACTTCAATGAAATTGCTGGGAGCGCAGTGGGACCTAGTTTCCTACAAGTCATAGCATGAAAACTGCTGGTGCACATCAGCATTTTATTGCTAGGGAAGCGGTTTACTTTTTAATGTGGAGAGAAGGAGCGTAGTGTTTGCAATGATTCTTGAGGCGTGTTTTTCCATACAGCTGCATCTTCAATGCACAGCACAATCTTAATTGCCTTTTATTAATGCATAATGTATACACTGAAAGACTGTAGAACTGTAAATGTACAAGTCTGAATACTGAGAAACCTATAATCCTGGAACTGAAAGGTATAAAATGCTCAGTGAAGTCACGAATGACCTGTTATGAGTTGGTCTGTTGTATTCAGCAAATGCAATAAACCGTGTCTTGCGTGAAGATACACAATACCTTAAGGGCTAGCAACAGAGTCACAGAGTGAGGTTGAGGAGAGCAGACCAGAAAGATCGGATTAGAAATGCTTCAGCCTTGAGCTATATAATGTCCTAGATATGTATATCCCGCTTCTCTTGCTAGCTGAGGAATTTGTAAACAAATTCGGGGAATCTTTACAGGAAGTGATACTGTAGCAAGCTTTCTGTAAATCGTTTTTAGAAATGGTACCATACCGTGACATTTGCTCATTCCAGTAATAAGGTAGAGTCCCTTCTTATTCTTCTCACTCCTATCAAACTTCCTATGACACCACAACTCTTCACCTGTTGAGAGTCTTCATATGGAAGTGTCCCTGAGCTGAGCACCACGCTCAGAGCCCATGGCACAGTATGGTCTTTGTGTCAGCTCTGCTGATGAGGCCTGTTTGTTTAAGTAAACAGTTTAGAAGTTATGCTCTGCTGTCCTGTCCTCTGAAGACATTGATCCGCTGACTGCTTTTGAAATATCACATTAATTGTATTTGGGGTGGGGTTTTTTTGGTTTTGTTTTAAACAGGAGATTGTCAAACATAATCCAGGCACCATGAAGAGCTTGGTCAAGCTTCACTTTGCTTGATTTCTTTGTGAGCACTTGCAGGAGACAGGGCAAACACAGGATGTTTTAAGAGAGACTCTTCAACTTGTAAGCCAACATCTAAACATATGACTGTTCTTCTTTTAGTGCCGCCTGAGAGACATGACTTACTCTGCCCCAATTACAGTAGACATTGAATATACAAGAGGTAGCCAGAGGATCATACGCAATGCATTACCCATTGGCAGGTAGGATACTGTATGTTGAGCTTCTGATACTGGTTTCTATTTGCTTCTGTGTTGGGAAGAGTTTTTACTGCAAAATAAGAGTAGGCTAATCTTGCTTCTGTGTTAAAAGAAAGAGTGAGCAGGCAAAACTTCATGAACAGTGGTACAGGATGTGATTGTCAGGTTCTGTTATAAAATTTTGTTTTGCAAAAGCTTCTGGAAATCTGCCTCCTTCCAAAGAAGAATAGATATAAGGATGGACATTGTCTATGTTTGTATTGATATAAAACCAAAGATGGAAATATTTGAAGGAATACTAGAGCTGCAGGTCGTGTTATTACAAAATTAAAAAAATCATGTTTGCTTTGTAGCCAGATTACTTAAGTCTTTTATATATAATATGTAGAGATATGTCTGTGGAAGGCGGATGGTAAAACCAATAGAGTAAGCATTAGTTCTTCTATAAGAGGTTAAGCTCTCCTTTAAAACGGGTTTGGTTTAGAGCCAAGGCTGAGCTTTGTGGAGAAACGTTAAGGATTTTTTCCGAGTTTTGTTTTCCTAAAGGCTATCAGGTGACTTGAGGCTATTAGTATTGTGAAGGACATCTCATTTCTGAAAGAAAAAATTATGCTCCTTAGGGAGAAAAACAAGCTCTTAACCGTACCAAAAAGGCAAAATACTGGCAGTTCTAGCGTTTATTGAAAGGAAAATCCCATTTTAAAAGCGGTAAATATATCTGTCTTTTGTAGACAAGGTTTCTTAAAGAAAGGTCAGTGCCTTACAGAAATTGTTTGCTGTTTGACTGTGCATCTTAACAAAGGCAGAATACTGGCAGGAAAGAGAAGATAGATACTTAAGGAGCGACACTTCTAGTGAAATTTTAAGCTTTCATATTAAAAAAATACACTTCAGCTCTGTCAGTAGAACATGGTACACAGCAATGTGTTTACAAAACCAAGTTTCTGTAGCTGTGCTAAAAGTTAATTGTTCTAAGTCATTCCTTAGGAAAAGAAAAATTTTGAAAAGACCATCTAAATTTGAATCCTTTGAATTATTTCGTGGGATGTGCTATAGGCAAAGAAAGAAGTTCAAGTAAATGTGCATTTTCACTAAAATACTTTTTCAATTTATATACAAAATGCAGTACTTTAAAGGATAAGTTATAGTTAAAAGAAGCACAACAAAAACTAGACTAGGCATTTGTCTGCATCCCTCCCTAAAAAAAAAAAAAGGGTGAGGTGAAGAAGACATTGATAATATGCTGGAAAAGTCTAAATTCCTGCAGAGCACTAGTGTGTTCCATCTTACATTAAAGGCTATTCCTGTAAATTCTTCTCTTTCTCCTATGAAGTGAGGTCACAGCAAAAAAAATGCTTCATTAAAAAATAAAGTTATACCATCCAACTGGTTTTAAGGACATATATGCAAAAAGTCTTTTGCTATTAAAATTGTTAATAACCATTTTTTATTTCCATGGGAAACAATTTTTCTCATCTGTCTCTAGTATCAGGCTGATTTCCTTTTGCCAGGTGAGTATATACAATGCTCATTTGACATGCGGTTTAGACTGGAACAGGAAAGCTCTGTGTTCTTTCCTCTCCTGTTTCTGTTGTTTGTCAGAGTCACTGATAATCTATGTGTGTTAAAAACAAAGCAAAAAAAAAAGGGCAATATCTTTATATCTTTAAGTAAAAAGGAAAATTTCCTTTGAATGCTTAAGAGCATTCCAAATTAGTGTACCCATTTTCTGTGTCTTTATGCACAGAAATTCAGTATCTTTAAAATTCAGTAACTTTAAAAACAAATTCTTCCCATTCTTTCTGATAACTTCAGATATTTGAAAAACTAAATTCTATCCTCCAAAGGAGAATGACTTACTATAGTGTCTTATGTTAGCTGCAGAATATTTTATTGTTCACCAAAAAATAAAGTGTGGATACTTGGTGACATCTGTTTCACTGGAGTTTTCAGTGACGGCATTTACGTACTCCATTTTGAATTTCCTTATGCCAGCTGATTACTGTTTCTGGTATAAATAGCCAAAGCATTAGGCTTATCGTGTGTGATACAAGGTTATGATTGTTATACGGAGCTTCTTATCTCTACGAAATACTTTCTTAGTGAAATGACTGAAGCAAGTAGGTTATCTGTATAGAGCACTGTAATGACAGGATAGTTTTTTATCCTCTTCAAAAATACAGAACCTTGAGTTCATCAGTTTTCTTTTAAGATATAAGGATATAAAAATGACCAAGAAATTAAAATAATTTGTAAGATTTGAATAAAAGAAATATAACTTTGTTAGCAAGAGCTACCTAATCTTAAATTTTGTTGGAGTAATTTTGAATTAAGTCTTAAGTATTAATTATTAAGTATTTGAATTAAGTATTTCTGAGGTTGCAAATAGTTGCATAGTAGAACTCATGGATAAATTTTGTTAAAATATGTCTTAGCAATATGAAGTGAGTCAATATTTAAGCTTTATCTCAAGAACTTACTTGGAACATAGGTCTTACAAAAGCTGCCATCAAGGAGTGAAATTCTGTAAGTTGGATCAAAAGTCTACTTTTGTATAGATAGCTTTTTAATTGGAAGTAAACCACGCTCTCTTTCAAAAGTTTTAATGAAAAATCTGAGAGTGGAAAGATATGTTATGAAGCTGACTATAGAAGTACCCTTTAATAAATGCAAACTCATTGCTAGTTAGTAGTTGAATAAGCCAAATTCCCAGTAAGACTGCAGTGTAAACACACAGAATCAAAGGAACTGGAACATTCATTGACTTCATCACCAGATCATAGAATAATTCAGGTTGGAAGAGACCTCAGGAGGTCTTTAGTCCAACCTCCTGCTCAAAATGGAGGTGGCTCTGTGATCAGACTGGCTTGCTCAGTGCTGGCAGGTCTTGAAGACCTCCATGGACGGAGAACACCCAGCCTCTCTGGGCAGCTTGTTCCACTGCTTTACTATCCTCATGGTCAATAAGTTTTACCTTATATACAGTCCATCTTTGGTTTCTCTTTTTTTTCCTCCCTAAGCATAGAATTTGTTTTTAATTTCTTGAACTGTTTTTCCACCACTTTGTGTTGCTTCACAAAATGCTTGCTGCAGGCTTCTATGCTGAGACACCAGAGAAATCGGAGCTACTCCTGGGGAAACTTCACGCCTATGTTGTATATTAGACGCACTGTCTGTCTGCAGCCAGAAGGTGCGATCTGGCGTTTTCTAATTAAAAATAGTAAGAGTGGATCTGCAAGGGCATGTTCTTCAGTGCAGGCTGAACTGTCTTTGGGGACCAGGATTACTTGTACTAATCATTGGCTTTAGTGACTGTGCTTGTCATGGATGCCTGTAGTAGCTGCTTAAAAATTAAATAGGAAGGCTGCAGATTCTGCCAGTAGATGTCTAATTTCAAGACTCCCTTTTCAAACTACATGTTCAATTAAATAAGATGAGATGAAAGGAAAAACTTGCTCTTCATAGCTTGCATATGTTCTTATTACCTTAAAGGTGTTTTCTCCAGTTTATTCAGCATGGGTTTTGTTCTGAATTTGACTACTCACGTTTGTCTATCTGAATCTAAAGTAAAAGTGTAACTGGTTTTCTTACAGAATGCCTATAATGCTGCGTAGCTCCAATTGTGTTCTTACTGGGAAAACTCCAGCAGAATTTGCCAAACTTAACGAATGTCCTTTAGATCCAGGTACATTTGCACTCATGTTCTTTTTTCCCATCTGTGCTTTTAGTTTTATATCTTTTTCAGCAAAGAAATATTCCACTGTATGTTTCCTGCCACTGTGTAGCCACTGTGGGAAGTTCTCAAGTGTATGCATATAGCTAAAAGAAATCAGCAGGCTTTTGAAAACATTAAGAAATGGTTGGCAGCATGGAATGTTTGTATTTCCTGATGGAGTTTTCAATCATACAAACAATACACCAAAACTTTTGAAAAGTTGAGAAGTGTCTGTAGTATTGTACAGTGATGCGTTACATGGGAACAGAGATGTTCGTTCGTGAAAATGAAGTGGATCAGGGGAGAGTGAGGTGTAATGGTGTCCCCAAGAGCAGGAACTCTCATTTGCTGCCTTTTGTAAAGCACGAATAAAGTGTTACATGATAATATTTGAAATGTAGAGAGGAGATGAAGGGTTATAACAAGCAACTTCTTTGTTTTTTATCTGCTGCCTTTGAAGCATGCACTGGATGTGTGCTGTGCTTGCTTGTGATGGCAAGATACAGTGACATGATGTGCTGAGCTGGAGGAGCATTAATAGATAGCTACAGTTTAAGAGAGGAATCTAACATGGCTCATGTGCAGATTCCTTATGTTGTCTTAGATATAACAAGAGTATTAAAGTACGTGTTTAAAAGTAATACAAAAGAAATTTCTCCTTGGAGTGCTGGAGAGAGCAAGTCGGTAATTACAGAAGACTTATTATCTTTATTTGATACCAAGCATCTGAAATGGCCACTTCTTTTTTGGTATCCTTATGATACACTCTTCTGACAGGCAATATTTTTATCTAATTTGTAAAACTAAAAATTCTATAAAATCTTTTAATAAGTACTATTACCTTACAGGTTTAGGTTTTTTTACAGCTTTGCAATTCTGCCTGTGAGTTCTTGCTGTCCGAGTACTTCCCAAATAAAGTCTTAGATCCCAAATACTATGTGTGAGCCTAGCAAAACTTCTGTTTAGTCTAGAGGAACATTTTTGTAATTATCATAGGTTCCATGCAGAGTTTGTTCTTTTTTCTTTCAAGGGAGAATTTACTCTCCTGTTTTGTCCCTTGTGTACTTACTGTTTACTTTAATAATTTATATTCAAAGGCATATTGAAGGACTTGCATAAGGCATTAAGGGTATTGACGTGCAAAATCTTTCTTTTCTATTGAACAGGTGGCTATTTCATTGTTAAAGGTGTAGAGAAAGTCATTCTTATTCAAGAGCAGTTATCTAAAAACAGAATCATTGTGGAAGCTGATAGAAAAGGCACAGTTGGCGCTTCTGTTACCAGGTATGGTAAATGTCTGCAATTACATCAGGAGATAAACCCAAAGCTTTAGAAGTTCATTGTTATAGTTGAAGTAGCTGTGTATTTTTTTTCCTAGTGTAGTTTAATAGGAAAAAGCTGTAGATGTGTAATGCCCCTCTCTTCCTACTGTCATTTTGTATGCTACAGTATCAATTGTAAAATTATTTAGTATTCCCACAGAAATCAGTGGGAGTTGCTCATGTGCTTCAGGATTCATCCCAGACTAGGAAAAGCAAATTCTAATTTTTAACATAACAAAGTGCACTTTGCTCTCTTTTTGTAGCAAGTAACATGAGTTACTGCAGTGGAAATTGGATGTAAACTTTTGTCTGACTCTCGAAATCAAATCAGCGTAAAAGCTTTTAAAGACAATTGAGAAGGAGACAAAAATAAAATATATTTGGACTAACAAATTATTGAAAATGGCAAGGTAGTCTAAATTTGATCTTTCCTCCTCGATTTGAGTTTTATTTGCCTTTTGGTCTTGTTTTTAAGCTGCATGCTGGTATGATATGGTGCTTATCACTGTTCAGTGTGAGGGCAGTTTTTTCTTCTCCAGAGGCCTTTCACGCATCTCTCCTAGCTCCTTTACTGTTCCACAGTAAGCCTAGATGAGGTTAAATGTACAACAGAAAGTACTGTTATTACCTCATTACTGTTGTTACCACAGTACTTGTGCACGGCTTGACCTTGCTGGTTACATCCAAGTTGATTATAGAAGTATGCAAAGAAGATTTTGGAAAGTACAGGCTTCTACTTGCTTAAGTCTAATATTGAACTTCCCCATCACAGGTGATAATACCCTATTAATTTGGAGTTACAGGGTGATGACTGGCTGTTTTAATGTAATTTTTAAAAGAGGAGAACGTGGGAATAATTGAGGTGAAAGATTGCTCAACCGTGTTAAGTTTTATACAGAAGATTCTAGGAGTGTCAGTGCAAACTTTCTGTTGGACATAATATTTTTTTTTTTAACTTTAGTTCCACTCATGAGAAGAAAAGCAGAACAAATATGGTTGTGAAACAAGGAAGATTCTACCTGAGGCACAACACTCTGTCAGAAGATATTCCCATTGCTATCATATTTAAGGTAATACAACTGTTTGTTTGTAAAAAAAAAACAAAACAAAAAAAAAAAACAGAGCTGTCCTGTAGCTCAAGAACGAGCATTGGCAACAGGTCTCAGAAGTTAATACTTGGGAAGAAGGACTTGTCAGAACTTAGAATGCAAACTTTTTTCCCCTGAGAAATCATCTTTGTACAGCAAAAAGGAGAAAAAATGCTGCATTTGTTCTACAAGGAGAGCGTTGCTGTGCCAAGAGAAATGCTACCACCCCCTTACTGCTCTGTAAGGTCCCTTTGCACTTTTGCCTGTGCTCCTGTTTCTACAGAAAAATCAGTAGGATTTTCCTTTCTTTTGTCATGAGTTGTGCTGCAAACTTGCGTTAAGAGTCTTAATTTCTGGTTTTGGTCCCCCTTGCCTCCACCTCCAACTTGTAGACTGCTGACTAGGTCGGCACCCTTTTTTTCACATCTGGGTATGTGACATAGCCATGAGCTCATTACACATTACTTCCAGTCATAACTGTAAACAAAACTGATAGCCTTTGGGGAAGTCTTGCAATTCTTACACCTATTCCTACATCCTTTGCGATTACTAGACTGGCTTGCATTTCTTGGTAGTTTACTTCCTTCCCCTGTGAATGAACTCTGCCTCAGTTAGAATACCGCAGGATCCCTACCAGATTCAGGAACGCTCACCTGTATCTTCAGTGCAGTGAGCGCACGGACAGGTATTGTAAGTTTGAAGCAATATTCAGGGCTGTGAGAGGCTTCCCCTGATTCTGGGCAAGAATTGGGGAGTATTTGCCCTGTCAGCTGAGCTGGTGACAGTGTCTCTCATTTCCTGTAAAACTGACAGGACTGCTTTCTTTCACTCTCTGCTGCTCTCATTTTGATTCACTCAAGGGTGCACGCAGCTGAAGGTGTAACGATGATTTCTCCCTAGCTGCCCAACAGAACTGGAAAGCAGCTGGTAGCCCATCTGTCTGTGGTACTGAACACATGGGCTACAGCCAGTAAAAGTAGTGGGTGGACATGCACTCTCCAGCGGCTGGAGAAGACAGCAGGGCATGGGCAGGCCTTAGGCTAGGACCTGTCCTCCCAACAGCTGGTAGCTCCTTCCTGTCCCGTAGGCTTCACTGCTGCCCGTGGAAGGAAACTGGGCAGCTGTATTGGAGGCACTGTTCACCGGGAAGGTGGCTTAGGACACAAAAATGCCTCTGACTGGATCTAGCAACCCGTAGAAGTAAATCCTGTAGCTCCCTTTCCGTCTTCACTGTAATGGTTTACAGCACAGGTTTGGGGAGGTGATAATCGGTCAAGGAAATAAATTGCCAGGAGAGGGCAGCACTTGCTCACAGTATCCTAACAGTCTGCCAGCAGTGCTCATGTGTTGGCATTGGCAACTACAGGTTTTTCTGTATTACCACAGCTCTTTGGCTGATTGAGAGTTGTAAGAATCGGTCTTTTTGTAGGAAATGCTTTGGGTTTGGTACTAGAAAATAGTTTAATAATTTGATTTAGACTTGAGAAACAAATGTCTCCTATCTCTGATTAAGCTAATCTCTTCAAGTAGTTGGAGAATATAATCTTGTTTTAGTGACCAGTGTTAAAGGAGGTTAAGAAATTATTTGTGGGCAGAAATCCACATAAGTGTCAGAATTAAGCTCACAAATTTTCTCTTGCAGGAAAGTGTTAATGTGGCTTTTAATCCATTTGCTCAAGTACCAAACAGCTGGGTTCCACCTTCACTTACAGACTTTTATTACATTTTGTCACCCCCTGCTGGTATAGATAAATACTTGCTCACAGAAGAGTAACTGCTCTGGGTTATTAAGTCTGAGGAGGTAGTTGTTGGGTTTTTTAAAGCAGCATTGTACTGACTATTTGATCATCTTCTGACAATCCTTGCTCTAATTATCCCCCTGCCTGTATGTATCTTTTATATTCTAGATAATGTTGCATATTTTTTCATTTATTTGTTGTTGGAAGTCAGTAGTACTTTTCAAAGATTTATATTGATTTAATCCAGTAGGGAATTAGCTGAACCCATTTTAACTATTATGAATGTTATATTCTTCACCAGCACATAACTATACATATGAGTGGTCATTTTCCTTACCTTTCCTTTATTGACGTGAGCTTGAGGCATCTTGTGTCCACTTTTGATGAATCTCCAACTGGAAACTAAAAATCCCAGATAGTCTTTTCAGTGAGTTCTTTGGCAGACACCAGCCTCTGATCTTTCTTTCTTGGGCATTGCTATATTACTTTATTATATTTAACTACTAGAAGCGATGTTACAAATATTATAGTCCTGAAACTTAAAAATCCCTAACTTAAGGATACCCGTGTAGCCTCGACTCTCTCACGTGGCAGTATTATACATAAGGGATTTGTTGGAAAAGCAAGGAGAATAATTCCTTTCTGCTGAGACCCAAGCCTTGGGCATGGGTCTTCCTCGTTACTAGTAAACGTTCTGCTTCTTGCAAGAGATACACATCTGCAAGGGGCAAAGTTAAGCTGTACAGACAATCCAAGGTCTGAAGTTTTGGTTGCCTTTGCATCCTTAACTTTTACTGTAGTAAAATTGCTTGTGTTGTTCTCATTAAAAAAATAAACCAAGATGACTGACAAAAATCTCTTCTTCCTAGACCAACATCGAGGCTGCAACCAAGTTCCGCAGACCTTTGTGTTTTGATTGAGAAACTGGCTAGTAATTAGTAGAGGGCCCATGTCCAGTGCATGGGCCAGCTAGAGGGCAGAGTTTTGTTAGGGACTATCTGAGAGTCAGTGTAGGAGAAAGTTGGGCAATTTTGACATCTTAGACATCTTCATCTAAAGCAAGGGCTGTGAAGTAGAGAGCATTACAAATACCACCTGCTGACAGAGCTGAGGTCTAAAATTCATAAAGAGCTCCCATTAACTAGAATCTAAGAGCACTTTCATGTTTCAGGCGTGACTCATGGACACATCTTAGCTACATGCTAGGGCGAGACCTGAACATAGAATATTTACTATCCTTTCTTTTCTTTCATGAAGAGGGAAGATACCCAGGTGCATGGGATGTGGGGAGGGGCGGGAATAGTAGTGTGGATCTAAAGGTTCCTTGATCTGGCTGAGTGGGGGTACTGGACTGTGTAGTGTCACCCTAAACGGAGCATCTGCCTTGCACTTCATTCTTATCCATAGCCTTTTCTAAACTGCAAGCCCAAATGACCTCTTCTGCTGTTTTGCTTTTCTGCCATCCAGACCTGTAAGGATCTTTGTGATTGGCATATTTAGAGATTTAACAGCTAGTTGTGCTGAACTCATGTAAGTTGCGGTTTTGTGAAATTTAAGACATTGACCACAGCTAACTGAAATTTGATAGGCTACAAAAGGCATGTTCCTGGCACTATTCTAGGACAGACTTGACGTATCAGCTCTTCAGATGTGGGGGAGTTAGTGCTTTATTGCTGTGCTAGATTAAACACATTTTCCCTAACCTTCCTTCTTGAAAGTGATGGAGGCATTTGTGCAGCCTGTACGTATGTAAATACAGGTTTTGCATTGAAGTAGTGCTATAAATTGGGCAGTTTTACTCCCAGAGTACGTATTTGTTGAGATTTTAAACGGGCTGTTAATTGCCTTGTAATGGAAAACAGAGCAACTAATTTGCTTCCTGCTTACTGTGTAAAGCTACTTCTTTACTTAATATATATGTGCAACCAGAATGATATTTAGGATGTCCCGAGCTGACTTGCAACCCCAAGAGACCATTGTTTTAGTTGTGTGTCAGTTGTGCACAGATCATAGGGCTGGGTGAACTGGGCATAGTGGTTTTTTTAAATATGTTGGGCTATGAGCTGTGCGTGCTTTACTTGGAGCAGCTCAGACAGTTTTAGGTAGCAGTGTGCATTAGAGGAGGTACGGAATATTTGTGTAGTACTTAAGAGTGTTTCTCTCCTGAAAAACATCAGGGTTACAGGTGAGGTGGTGCTGCTGCTTTTGCAGGGAGCTCCCTACATTGCAGGGAGTTAGAGCTGTTTTAAGGTAAGGGCTGTTTTTCTTTTGGGTGCGTGATTTTGATTCGGTAGACTTGAGTGAGTCCTGGGAGCTGAGGTAAGTGAAGGTTGCATGCTGCACCAAAACCGTTTGGGGAAGGAAGAGAATTACAAGTAACCTAGGGGGACCTAAAAGTTGAATTTTACAACCTGAATCACTAGGTGAAGTATCTTTATTTTATGTGGGAGCTATAAGGACCTGCTCTGTGACCTGCGGCAAAAGATTTAAACAACAGGTCGAGTTTTGTTTTTACAAACCTGTGTTACTCTTGGAGCTGTTAAGATGCAACTCTAGAGGAACAGCTGAATGGTGGTCTTACTGGATCCACAAAATTACGATTTCCCATGGCTGCAGTTTCATAGCTCGTATCTTTTGAATTATGAAAGCTCCATACCAATTCTATCTGTGATGTCAACCTTGAACTTCCCTGACATCTTTTTAATCCAGTCATCTGCCTGTCTCCGTTCTGTAATTTAGCCTGATGGACTGCAGAACTACATTCTAGGGAAGTGCCATGGAAACGCCTAGACATCATCATTAAGACACGAGCTGAGGGAGGAAGAGCTGAGCTCGCACGCTCTCATGTACACTCGTAGGTATGTGTGTGTGTGTGCAAGCACATGCACATGCACACATACATATTTTGGGCAGCAGGAACCTCCCCAGTCTTAGGAAGCGGTTGACCCCCATTGAACCACTTTCTCCCACTTGATCTCAGGATGATCTGGATATTCTGAATGTTTGTTTGGCTGGTCTTTGTTCTCCATTGGCTACTAGCCTTCCAACCATGCTCGTCAACAGCCTGCTACTGTCTTCCTCCTCATCCTTTTACTGCTACTGTTTAATTCTTCCTTTGCAATGTCTCATTCCCTTCCACCCTTCTGTAAAATTATCCCTTTGTAACATTGCCTTCCAATTGAAAATAAACGTTACATCTTGTCTCCTGCTTCGCTTTTATGTTTGTTCCCCTTCCCTTGGCTTTGTCCTGGAATTTTGAGCACTTTAAGCATAGAACCCATTCCTAGTTTGCATGTCCTCAGTGTTCCTGTAACACAAGCAACAACTCAGGAATATTTTGTTCGTATCCTAGTGATGTTAAAGACTAATTCTGGAGTACTTTTTTGGTGGGGTTTTTTGTTGGTGGTTTTTTTTTTTTTTGGTGGTTTTTTTTTTTTTTTGTAGAAGTGCAACTTCAGAACCAAATATACTAAAAAAAAAAAGTGTTAAGATTACAAATCTATCTGATATCAGCATGAGCCTGTTGCTTGTTGTTAGTGGTGCATGTAGGTAGATTGGTGTGTACACCTCTGCCTATGATTGTTGAGAGTACAGAAGAGAATAAATGTGTTTACTTTTAGGCTGTTTTGTCAGCACATCTTTTTCAGTCATTTGCCTAAGTTTTCAGTCATTACTCATAAATTAATTTCCCCTAATTTGCACTATATGACAATACAACATGTATTGTTCGGTGGCAGTTCCCAGGCTTTCTCACATACAGATTCAGAATTCTCAAGTGAGTTTGCTGCTACAAACGTCAGCTAGAAAATTTACACAGGCATAATGATATGTCCTGTTCTCACCTTGTTGTTGTTAGACTTTTGATCAGAGGATTCATCAAGTTAGAAGAAATTACCAGCCCTCTTTAATTTACTGTGGCTTTCTGGTTTTAATGGACGAAAGAGCATAGTAAAACTGCAGATTGACTGTTTGTTTTTTTTTCCCCCCGCTTGTTTTGTTCACTCTTTACATCACTCTTATGATCTAGTTGCCATCCTAAAATTAACCTCATGAGCAGAAATAGGGTGATATCTTATCTGCTTGCATTTGATGTACTTTCCATAAATGTATTCTTGGTATATGTCCCTAGGATGGCACAAGATTCCCTTAATAAAATTTTTCTTCTTCTGTATGCTAAGTGCAATAATTGTATAAGTCCAGTTGTGGTTCATAAATAGGTTTGCTGGTCAGCTGTTAAATCCTAGACACATGGAAAATGACTGTTGTGAAGCTTTCATGCTTTTTTAGACTTTCTTATGAGTCTGGCTCTCAGATAATGGGGAATTTTGTTAACTTCTCTGCTGAGGTTTTTTTGACTACTGTGTGACCTTATTATTATGCCTCCTCACTCTTTTAAATATTTGAACTGCAGTAATATCACATGGGCACATTCTGGTTCTGAAAAGGGCCTTGAGATCAGAGAGGTGGCTGCTTAGTGGGAGAAAACTCTGATGAAACACTCTTATCTGGTGAAGTAACTGTGTCTTGATTTGTCACTCAAGTCTGTCCGAGATGGTGGAATTGTGATTTGTGCTTTGCACTAAAATGGGAATGTTCTAACACTGTTATGGATGTGTGCTACTTTTGCACTACTTTTAATTTCAAATAAACCACAAGGTGAAGAGACAGAGTTTTAAGGACCTTCAACCAACTACTTTGTTGAAAAGTAAAGAAGAAGTGAAAGAAAAAGAAAAAAAAAAAAAGCTGTGTGTTTCACAGTTAGAGCAACAGTTTTGCAGGGGGATAATGTTAGCTAGGTGTTAAGCAAAAAGTGATACCCAATGAAGGCAATAAAAAGGGAAGGTATTTGTGCATTTTTGAGAAAAATGTAACTCTTTGGGGCACTGCCAGTTTTTAACGAGAACCAGAATACTAGAGTCTACATAGGCCATTATTTACAACAGTCTTTGTGGCAGGCAGTTTGAAGAATAATATGAATGCAAACGTAACTTCCTCACAAAGTTGTGAGAAACATATTATAACTCAGCCAGAAGAGGTTTAGTGAGATTATTCCCTTTCTTGATATGGCAGAGCTCCAGGCAAATGTGTGAAGGGGGGAGCTTTAGCACCATCTGGAATCCACAAAAGCCTTCACTGCTGGCTGCCACCTTGAAACACTTACTGATAGAGAGATTTTTCTAAACCTGTTAAGCGCTTTCTTAGTTTATTAAGCTTTTTCCGCAGTATAAAGTCTAACAAGGTGTCCCAAGGATCAGTGAAATAATAGAATGGCTTTCAAGTGGAATTGTGTAGTGAAGTCATCTCCTAAATGTAGAGAGCTGCAAAGGAGGTAAATTGTAAACGTTTCTCAAATGGGACGTGCTACATCCCAGTCAACTGAGTTTGCAAAATTGCTTGTGGTAAGAGACCATGTGTAATCTTTTAACAAATTTTGTCTGTCTTTATTGTAGATTCTGACTTGGTTTTCATTGTTACACACATAGGGTTGTTATTACCTGGTATTTATTTTTTCTTAAGAAAAGGCATAGAATTTAACTCCTGTCAGTGAAGAAAAAGACACACTCGAAAGTGTGTGTGTGTGTGTGTGTGTTCCTGCTGCTTATCAAGATTTCCATTTAGCATTCTTCCATAGTTAGAATATGTGCTGCCAGTGCCAGATGGCACGGTTTCTTAGAGAAGAACTAGCTCTTGCTTAGTAGTAATGCAGACAAACAATGCCAAATTAGCATAAGCAAATGTCAGTGAGTTAACATAAAGCCTGTGCTATTTCTGTCTTTTCTTCTTTTCCTAGGCCATGGGTGTTGAGAGTGACCAAGAGATCGTACAAATGATTGGCACAGAGGAACATGTGATGGCTGCATTTGCTCCTAGTCTGGAAGAATGCCAAAAAGCTCAGATTTTTACACAAATGCAGGTGTGTCTTTTTACATGGCCAGAGGCCATAAAAATCTAAAGACAGTTGGTATTGACCACTTTGCTGTGTCAGCAGTCGACATACACTTTGTGTTTTGAGGTTTGTTTTTTTGGGGGTTATTTTAAGCTGAGGGCTTTTAAGGGGACAGAACCTGTCAAAAGTGGGGTTTTGCTCTCATTGCCTATACTGAAAAAACCCAAAGTCAAGAAATGCTTTGTTTTCATATGCCCAGGGTTATGTTTTAATGTATGTGACAAGTAGTGATGTCAATTAGATTAGAGTTTTTTTGTTGAGGATGGTTCCCATTTTTAAAAAAGGAATTGCATCTCCCATTTCGCAGAAGCCCCATTAATGTGGACATAACCATTTCATCATGAGTAGATGTTGTCCTCCAACTCTAATATCTTGTATAAAGTCCACAATACAAGACTGCTAAATACTCGCCAGAATTCTCTTCAATTCATCTGTACTTTTTTAATTATCCAGAACATAGTCCATTTTCTTGGCAGCGTTTCCATCATGTACATACTGATCTGCTAGAAGAAGCTTTTGAAGATTAGTCTTATTTCTGCTGTTTTATTGTAAACTTTATTGAATCTTTCCATGTGTGATATTGAGTGTTGTAAAGCGAACATCTTTCTAGTTTGCATCTTTTGGGGCTTTTCAGGGTGGGAGGTAGAATGAAAGCCTTCTTAATTCAGAGTCAGAAGAGTAAGAGGGAGATGCTGGAAGAACATAGAGAAATGTGAAGCATCCAGGAAAGCAGAAAAACAGAAATACAGAAATTACTATGTGCAAGAATTGTCAAATGAAATTAAAAGAAAGTGAGTTATTTAGGGAAGAAGGTAGTAGATAGAAAGAACAGTCTGTCATTTTGGGGACAGGGTAATTCTTAGACATAGGGGGCATGGCTTCATGTCCAGGCAGGAACTTCGTATGTGGACCTGGATAGTTTCTTTGACTTATCAGACCCTGAATTCTGCAGACTGATTCCATTTCTTGGACAACTGGTAAGAGAGTAAGAATCCATTAATAATTGCAAGGTACAATGGAGACAGATGTGGATGCCATATAGTGGTGTTTATGCCTAATAAACACTGCTACCTAATGGTTTAATATCTGAATGAAACTTACCAAGTACACAAAAAAAATGGAGGTGAAAAGTCAAATTAAATAAACTAGATTCTTTAGAATTTGTGTAATCCTGTATCTCGGCCATCTCCTTTCTTTTAATATTGTAGTAATCGTGCTCTTTCACCACTTTCCATTGCAAATGTTGTCAACACATGATAAACAACATGTTGTATATTTAATTATAATAAACTGTGTCAAACTTTGAGAATTTTTTTCTTTATTAACATCACTTAAGTGTTTGGTATTTTGCACTTTACTTGGAATTTGTATCATCTGTACTTAGTGGTATTGCACTGACAGAAATACATCTTCATATGTTTGTGTAGGTTACAATTCTGATACTAACTCAAGTTAATTCCTCCCTTGGCAGGCATTGAAGTACATTGGAAACAAAGTACGAAGACAAAGGATGTGGGGGGGCCCAAAGAAAACAAAGATGGAAGAGGCACGAGAGCTGCTAGCGTCAACTATTCTGACCCATGTTCTTGTATGTAATGTTTTTTTTTTTTAAACTGGAGTAAGTTTGTGTGGTTATTTATGTGGTGAGCTTTGTTGGCAGGGAAAAATGTCTTTTATTGCTTTGTAGCTGAAATAAAGTAAATCACCCTCAAAATAAAAGGGAAGACTTGGATTGAGTCAAAAGTAATCTGTATGTTTATGAAATGCTGCACCACTGAACTACTTGTCATATTATGCATATTTTCTGCATAGCCAGGCAGTATCAGCTGTTAGGTCAGGACCTTATTCTCATGACCTATACATTACTTCTGATTTGTTTTCATTTACTATCTGTTTCAATGGCACTAATGTGTATTACTTTTAGCATTTTTAAAGAAGGTAAAGTGCACAAATCCCTTTTGTAACTTCTTAGACAGCCTAGATTACCTATTGATTTAAATGGATGTGTTTGTTTAGCAATCTAAACAATGTAAAGAACTGATGCTAAAACATCAGTATGTTTTTCTTTTTTTTTCTTTTTTTATTTACAGGTGAAGGAGTTCAATTTTCGTGCCAAATGCATATACACAGCAGTAATGGTGCGCAGAGTGATTTTGGCTCAAGGGGAAAATAAAGTAGATGACAGAGACTACTACGGAAATAAACGTTTGGAGCTGGCGGGGCAGGTGAGTTTTTATATCTGAGCAAAGTGCTCTTTTGGGGTTTTGTTACTGTCTGTTTTTAAAAGATGCAGAATAAGGAGCATCCCTGTCTTCTCCATTGAAATGTTTTTCCTCTCATTTTATTTTTGTTGGCTTTTCTATGTTGACTCACAAGTATGCTTCCCTTATTGAGACTAATAAATTATATCCTCACTTTTGTATTGACTCTTTATAACAGATAAAAGGACAGAGCAGTGTAAATACCCCATCAGTTCTAGTTCCATTGTAACACTGTAAGTGCCAAGACGGCAGCAGTAAGATCCATCTTACAGTGTCCCCCTCTAAGCAACCGGGTAAGAGAATAAACTGGAACCAACTAGGTGCCGGCGTGTCAGGTCTAGGCTGTCCCACTGTGGAGAACCCAGCTTGTGTAGCAGCTCACAGAACAGCCACTTAAGCCTCTTGTAAATTGTAGAAGCCTGTAAGATTGCGTATTTGTTGTCAGCTGCTTTGCTAGCCTCTGAAACAGCACAAATTAACAAAATAAATGGTTTTTAAAGTTAACTTCAGCAACTCATGAAAGTAGATTGAGTGGACTTCTCTGCTTGCAGAATTTTGGCACTGGAGGTAGAAGCAGTAACAAAGAGCTGTGAAGGAGGGAATGTTTTGAGGTGTCTGACTGGCACCATTCTTTTGCAGAGGGGGTGGCAGTTCACAGCCGTTGGCCAACCTACATTCTCCTAATGCAATGGGAATTTGCCTATCAGGTGAAGGAACTGCTTGCTTACCATGGCATGGATTTTTCCTTGCCATGTGTGGTTATCTGATTAACCAATTTAGATTAGCATTGGACTTCTTTGCTGTGCTCTGTATTAACTTCAGTTGGAGTTTTGGCAGTCAGTATCGTCTCTGGTTATTGATCATGCATCAGAAATTCCGACAAGTATACAAATAGGAAAAAAAAAAATTACAATGAAGGTGGTGGAACACTGGAACAGGTTGCCCAGAGAGGTGGTGGATGCCCTATCCCTGGAAACATTCAAGGCCAGGTTGGATGAGGCTCTGAGCAACCTGATCTGTTTGGAGATGTCCCTGTTCCGTGCAGGGGGGTTGGACTAGATGACCTTTGAAGGTCCCTTCCAACCCAAACCATTCTACGATAATGCACCAGGTTGGAGAAACTATGCATCTCTGATCCCCACATAATTTATACTGGGATTTCTTTTGCAATGCATGTAACAATATCCATTCCTTTTTGTTCATATCCAGTGGGAATTCTCATCTTATTGTACTTTTTAAGATGTTTGCTTGCATATTGTCTCCTTTTGGTCTCCTATTTGTATTCCCTTTCCCACCCTGCCCTCTCCTCCTTGCAGGTGTGCTGTGAACACACGCACAGCGCATGCAATTATTTCAGAGTAAAAACATGTGCTTTGCTTCCTAGTTTTCTGAAAAAAATAAGATGACAGTTTTGAACATGCTTTAAGCACAAATACAAGGGAGAAAAACCTCTTAACCTGTTTGGGGGGAAAAAAAAAAATCCATTCTTCAAATTAATATGTTGACTGTTCATCAAACTTTTGTGCTGAAGCAGAACATATTTCTAAAGTAAAAGGAGTGGTAAGAGGACATTAGTGCAATATTATAATGGGGCAAATAAGTTATATTGGATTTATTTGATTTCTGCTGTAATGGTTTTGTTGTAGTTCAGTATGACTGTAATCAGTAAAATTAGTTGTTGCTTTGTCATCGTATTGTTCTTATTTAACTGGATTGAAGGAGCAGTTTGTTTTTTCCTAATATTTTTAGAGGCAGAAAGTAGAGCAGGTGAAAAGTTTTCTACAAGTTGTAAGAAAAAGGCCTCTGCTCACACAGATGTTAACAACCAAAGTCGTTTTACATTAACTGGGAAGAGGTTTTAGATTTAGAGGAACATCATAACAAAGCCAACGTATATTTTTTCTATGTCAAGGATAACTATGCGGGGGGGTTGTAGCACTTGATTAAGAGTAGTTCTGGCTCCCTTGTGATATTTTAGAGGCTCATTTCAAGCTGAACACTTGAATTGCTCTCTGCTGTGTTATCCATGTAATATTCATTTGATTGGATTACAGACTAAAAAGTGTAGAGATTTTTTGCCACTTTCTAAATGTTTGTGTTTAGCTGAAGTTTGTGTGGATAAAATGGCTGGTGGTTTTTGGTTTGTTTTTATTTTTTTTAATGCCAACGTGTTCCTGGAATAAAAATTCTGTTGACTTAAAATTTGAATAAAGAAACAAAAAGAAAATATTCCCATGTGAGGAGAAAAACATAGCAATCTAAACAATGTAAAGACATAAAAGGCATTGTGTTTATAAAAATGTGTGAAAACAATAGCTGCTAATTTCACACCCCATGGGACAAGAGAGTGCGAAATGTGCTTTAGCTTTAGATAACAGAGTTGTATCCAGTAGCCAAGCTGGTTTACAGAGCTTTCTCCTGGTCTTTCTGCCACTAGAGGCTCGGCAGGCCAGGTGCCAGCTGAGGTGTTAGCAAAACCTACCGATTTCAGGCTTAATCTTTTCACCTACCTTTTCTCTTTCCTTAATGTGTTCATTATTTGCTAAGCATTACTCCGTTCTTTGTCCTCATATTTTTTTTGTTTCTAATGCAGCTTGCTTTGTATGGGTGAGATATGGAACAGCACCAAAATCCGGCACCCTGGAAAGCAAGGGATTTCTACCCTGTGACAAAAGAATACCGTCTTGACTTCAGAGATTGCCTAATCCCAGCTGTTCTGATAATATAATTAAGGCTGCCTAATGTCTTTAATTTTGCAACCAGTTTGTGTGAAAGGGAGAATTTGGCACTCTAAAGGCTTAAACGCTAAATAGCAATCTCAAGGCGCCTAATTAGAATTCTCTGACATTAAGCTAATTGGCGAAACTGTATTTCAGCAGCTTAACTTCTTTATTAATTTTTCTTAGGATTTTCAATGAAAATCAATTGATGAGCTGTCAGTATTTTTTTCTTAAATATAATTTGCTCTTTAGTGCTCCTGTCTGAAGCAGGCTGAAAGACCCTGGACTAAGTATGAAATCCATTGAATATTATCACTGGCATTCCATTCTTTTTCTTTAATCAGTTGCTCTTGACCTAAATAATGTGGTTATTGTGAGACTCTGCTTTGCCAGATAGCCAGAGCTCTTACAGACCTGTGAGTGAAATTAGCAAAGTATGATGCTTTTCAGAATGGCAAACAGTAGCAAGTTGTGTATGTGGGATGTAACTTACTTTCTTAGTTCAGAGAAAAGAAAGGATGACATGGCTTTATAATCCCTATGGCGTGTGGCATTAGGAGATTTTTGCAATTTTGTGATCAAGAAATCAAATATGAAAACATTTTCTGATTTAATTTTTTAAAATGTTCTGTCAAATGTCTTGTTAAATACTTAAACTGTATTCAAACCTGTTGAGATCAAATGTATACCATGATTTATTTCGAAGAGTCTAGTTCTTATTTAGCAAGACATAACTTACGTCTTATCAGACATCTTGTAACTGTGCACATTCCTTCCTTTTGCTTTTTTCCCAACATCTGAAGTAAGTCCCTCAAAATCTAGTTTTTGTAGACTCCAGTGGGTTTTCCTTCTTAATATTATGCTTCATAAAAGATGCTTTTATTTCTGGTGGAAATTTGATTTAAATAAGCTGTGACATCTCAGGTGAGTTGCAGGTGACTGGGTTTCTTTTGACAGTGGTGAGAGGGTATCACCTTCTAAACGTTAATGGTACTACAAACATCAGGAAGGGAAAGAGGGTCTACAACACCTTCCTCTCATGCCAAGGCCAGGTCAAAAAAAACCCCACTTAAACAGTTTTCAGCAAAAACTGTCCAGAATGGGAACAGGATTCCATTTTTGTCAAGGGTTAGCATACTGTATGTGTTATCACAGATTTTACAATTTAGTGACTGAACACTAAGTGTTCCTTATCTCTTGTAGAGTAGACTCTCAAAGATAATCCAGTCTTGTTCTCCATGAAGACCAGTGGGAGTTTCTTATTGCAAATCAGATGTCTGTCTAGAGTTTCCAGGTGTTATTTGTTACGCTTTTATTCCTAAAAGTATTTGTGATGCCAGTGAAAAGGGTAGCTTGTAATTTAGTTAGCTGCTTTACAGCGTCATTTGCCAAATGCTTTGGTCAGCCCAGCTTGGCCATGTAGGTAGAGGAAAGCGAATGAAGGCTAGTGGCCCATCCCAGTGATAGAGGATTGAGTGGTTTGATTTCTTGTTTCCAGAAGGTGAGGAAAAGTTGAGACTATGTCTGATGGAGACAGTTAAAATTCAGTTTAATTCTGCACGTACAGAAATGAAATTGTACAACTGACTTCAGAATGTCTTAGCTTGTGGTGGCTGAATACCTAGCTTGTTCAGCCCTGCAATGCCTTGTACCCTGGGAACTACCGTTTCTGGTATCGGTAGCTGCTGCATTTTTAACTCTCTGACACTTGGAGCTGCTGTAGAATAGAGTCCCAGGGCAGGACTGCAAAGCTTCAGAATGTACATTGCTTGCTTGCAAAGCTAATCATTGTGAAAACTTAAAATGTATCACGTAATGCAGATTTAAGTGTTTTTGGGAAGCTATTAGTGTCTGCAAGGAGAGGTTAAACAAGCTGCAGAAGCAAAGCAGACTGGAGAGCAAAAAAAGTCAGATCACAAACTTTGGACACCTTTTCCTTTTATGGCTATTTTAAGAACTAAAAGTAATTAGTATACATCTACAGGAAATAGTTGGCTTAAATTGGAGCACTTTTGAAGGATTGTATTGCTGGGTTTGTTTTTTTCAATTCAGCTGTGTTAAGTAGCCTTTTTCTTTAAAAAAAAAAAAAAAAAAAGATGTGGAAGAGCATTGCGCTTTCCAGCTAGCAGCACTTCTAGAAAAGGATGACAGATGTTGAACTAGGTGGACTCTCTGTGGGAGTAATCAGTTTTCCATAGATGGTGATTGGCAGAAAGTAGCAGGATAATAGTGTATCTGAGTTGAGGAAGTTGCCTATGCAATCTGAGATGTGTCTTGCCTGCTGTCAAGAGCAGAGGTTGCTTCTGGGCCCCTAAAAAAAAGTCTCTTTTAGTTCTGCTTGTCCAGAAGTAATGGTAACTGTGCACCGTTTGTACTTCAGTCTGGTCTTGCAAACTGTGCGCTGCCTCCAGTCTCTGTACTGCTGAGTTGCTTCCCCTAAGGGCCCCTTACAGTCACTTGGATGTCTGTCTTGTCCATTTTAAGTAACTCCTGGGAAGGGGTACTTTAAACAGAGTTTTTAACTTTTAATAACAGAATATCTCAAAGGGACTCTTCCCTTATTGCTTTACTGCAATTATGCCATCCAGTGTTAGAACGGGAGCTTGTCTTGCCTCCATATCTTGTGTGCAATTCAAGGTCATACATTTAGCGTATTAAATCTTTTAAAAGAGTTTGTGACTTTAGGAAGGAAAAAATAGCTCAACTGGATTAAAATATAGCAGATTAGGGAAAACAGTTAGCAAATGGATAGCATAGAGATGGATGGGTATGCTAAGATTTTGTGAACGAAGGATTAAAGCAAACCAAGAAGGGATAAATGCATAGGTCCAGATCATTCTTCTACTTAATTTGCTTTCCGTTATGAGATAATTTGACTAATATTGCACTTTAACAAGGCAAAACACTTGTGAGAAATGTATCATTTGAGAAACAGAGAGGATATTTTTTAACTGACAAGAAGTATAAAGGTAGAAATATTAAAGATGTCTTGTTCCCCCTCCCCTTTTCCCAAACCTGGAGAAGTATCATTTTTCCCTTAATCCAATTGTTTTGTATTTCCAGCTCCTTTCACTTCTTTTTGAAGATTTGTTCAAAAAATTTAACTCTGAACTGAAAAAGATTGCTGACCAGGTAATCCCCAAGCAACGTGCAGCTCAGTTTGATGTAGTGAAGCACATGCGTCAAGACCAAATCACCAATGGCATGGTCAATGCCATCTCCACAGTAAGTATTTTTGTTTTCATTCCAGCGTGTACAGTTTTTCCACCATAGTGAATGATGAAAATGTGTAAAATTTGTTCTGATGATATTATCATCTTTTGTCATAAAAGCAAATCTATTTAACATTCTTCATAGATTAAAATTGCAAAACTCTGTCATGGGCAGGGCTTTTGTAATTCACTGAAGAGTTATTAATCATGAAACCACTTTTTATTTCACTGTTTATTTCAAAGTGATGTTTTAGTTTTTGTGAAGGAATTGTAGAAACAAGCAAATTTAAAATAGCAATCGTTTCTGTTTGTTCAACTTGCTATCTTCTAGGTTCTACTTGACTACGTAGTTCATGGTATTTTTTATTATCTGGATTTAGTTAGGCTCAGGTTACATCATGTGTCCAAAAGGTGGTTGAAAAACAGCAGGAAAACATCATGAACAGAAGACGACTCGGGGGGAGTGAGAAGGGAAAAAAAAAAAAAAGCTGAATTTTGAGCTCTTTAAGGGTGATGCCTTTTTATTCATATGGAGTTGCTAGTATGAGCAAATTTGCAGCATAGAAATTAGTATGTCTCTGCTGATACCGAACCAGTTAACAGAGTGAACAGCCACATGCTGTATTATGGCAAAACACCACCATAATTAAGCCTTCAAATATTTATCTTGCTTAGATTTTAGCCTGTGTCTGCCTTTCGCTGGAATGGGTATTTTCATTCGTGCCAGCAGACAAGAACAAAAATACAATTACTAACTTTGTCTCTTACTTTACACATCTGCAAGAGCAATTTGTGAGATGGTTCCTGAAATCTAGCTACTAGCTTGTAAATGACTTTGAAATCCATGATTTTTTAATAAATTAGATTAGTCTAAGTAGTTTAGTAGCTGGTAAAATTGTGCAACTTAATTTTTGATTTTTGGAACTCTTGAGAGGTCTTTTCTGCCTAGCATGAAACTGAGGTTTTTCTTCAGTTCTTGTAAAGAAAATTTACTCCACAAATTGCATCCAAAACCACCAGCAGTCTGTTACTTACAAATCCCAGTGTTAAAGCTTATCACTATTTAATTTTATGAGTGCCCCAAATGTAGTTAAATCTCTACAGTGCACGTAACCAAAACAACTGGCAGATTTGTTTCTCTAAATGCTAGTGCTTTCTTCTAGCCAGTGCCAGTTTTTCCATTTGGACTGACAGAGATAAATCTGCAAACTATTCAGTACATATTGTAAAGTCTTCCTTCTTCCACTGTCTTTGGACTTTTTTTTACTGCCACATAAGCAGTCAAACACCATCTGCTCTTAAGAATTGAAAATAATTTGTCAGGAACAATGCCCAGTGCATACTATTCAAGAGATTAAGCAAATACCATAAAAATCATTTTTGGAAATGACAATCTCCAATCTCACCAGAATGCTTCAATGGTAGTCTCAAAGAGCATGAAATAACTCAGCGGATTCCTAATTACACCAGTTACATGCGAAAGAATTTGTAGCAGCACTACATCAACTGTACAGTGGTGTTCACTGATATTTGCTACAGGTCTTCTTTTTACCCAGGAAAACACCAGAAGAGAGGGTAGATCAGGCAGTAATGCCATAGACCTAATAGACCTTCCAGCATCTGCGGAATTATCCAATGCTGCTGAGGGAACAACTCTCAGTTTAGAGGAGTTTTCAGTAGGAGGTTCTCTACTAGGATGATCTCACAACAACCCTGGCCTAATTTGGGGGCTTTGGGACAGTTTTTTGAAGGAGTCACCCTGTCATGTCCAAAGCACAAAGACTTTTTCATATTATTTCTTCAGGCAGCGTTTTTACCTCCCCTTTCCTCTGGTGTTTGAGATTTCAGTCTTCTGGGCAGTGAAGAAGAAACCACATACTAGTTTAGACTATGGATGCAATCATTTCCAATGTAAGGAAAAAACTACTCATTTATTGTATTCTTCCACTTATATTCTGATAACTCCCAGTCCTTAAAGAATTAAATGGTCAGTGAGTGAACCCTTCCTAAGAAGAGTGAGCAAGTGGACAGGTTTCTTTCGACTGACTTACCTTTGGGCATGATGTCTTCCAACTTTCTGTAACAAGGAAAAAAGGGAAGTTCTGCAGAGTATTTGAACTCTCCAGTGGAAACAAATAGCAAAATCATTGGGATTGGTGGTGGTTTCTTGTTGTTCATCACAAAATGGGATTGTGCTGTTAATGTATAAATAAAGAAGCCAAGGAAATCACCTTCTAAAAGGATTTCAGTATAGTACAGGAAGTGAGCTTCCAATTGTTTATTAGCATTGGTGAGCTAAGCTTATCAAAAAGGCTACGGGAATCAGCAGAAGGCAATTCTTGGGAAAGCGTTACCTTTGAGATCTTCATTGCCTCTGGACTGACCAGTAACATGATGGCTGGAGTAAATAGTGGTAATTGGGACAGAAACTCACTGTATTCACTGACTCGGGTGCTGGGAGCTGTATATGGAGTAGATGTCATGAAGTTAAAATAGGCAGGACCACGTTTCTAGATCTTACAGTAGAGATTATTAAATCTGCTTGGCATAGAAACATAGCTGTGTCCTAGAACAATCTCTGAACTCCTCTGTTCTCTTAATTAAAACCACAAGTGATACTGTCTGTGACAGTCCTGAAACATGAAACCTCTGACGTGTATGGATCTTGCATTTCATAGTTGTAATCCTACCAGAGAAGTTGGATAGACCTGACCACCCCCAACTCCTCTTCTGTGAGAAGACACGAGTCAGTTGTCTTCCTCTGAATTCTAAAAACAAAAGGCTTCAAGAAAGTACAGATGGCTTTGATGTCAGACTTGTCCAGTGTAAATGCCTATGTTTCCTACCAAAATAAATCATGGAAGAGGCAGAATTGAAAGTTTGTGGGATCTGTTGTATAAGTGGTTTCACCCCAAATACCTTTTGTTTTAAATACTTGAAAGAAATCTATAAAGGGAGAACAGAAAATTATTCAATTTAGCTAAATTTGCATATTGGTTTACCTGTGAGGGACAGATGATGAAGAAACTTTGTGTGATTGAATACATAATAGCAAAAGTTTCCTCTCATCTGAAAAAGCAGTTCTTTTGTTTCAACTTTTTTTTAATATTTAGTACAAGTATGTTATAACTAGTCATATAGTTATATGCAGTCATATAGTCATATGCAGACAGGTAATTAGAAAGTTATTTATATAAATGGGCAATATTTACTGTGCAAAGCTCCTGAGATGTCATTCTGTCTAGATACTGAAAAAAAAGACATGTCAAGATGGGGATAAACTGCAAGAACTTTTTGAAATGTTCATTTCATTCTACAGGGAAATTGGTCTCTGAAGAGATTCAAAATGGACCGCCAAGGTGTGACTCAAGTATTGTCCCGCTTGTCTTATATATCTGCTCTGGGAATGATGACTAGAATCTCTTCTCAGTTTGAAAAGACAAGGAAAGTGAGCGGTCCTCGGTCACTACAACCATCTCAGTGGGGGATGCTCTGCCCATCTGACACTCCTGAAGGAGAGGTGAGGAACTTCTGTTTTGGTTTCAGTGTTTCATATCCTGAGGACTGCAGACATTGTTTATTTCAAAGTAGGTGATCCTCCATCAGAGGAAGAATTCTGATGAGGAGGTTTCTGGAGAGATAAATTGTCCTCAGCCTAATAACACGACTGTGTATCTTCTCACATCCCATCTATTTATTTACATCTTGGTCCTCTTTACTATATTGCCTTTTTTCTCCTACCTGAGTGGACTGTCTGGAAACTGTTCAGAAATCATTTGGCTGCATGAGAATGACATGAAGCCTTCCATTTTGCAGCAGATCTACTTGCTCTCTTTTGATCAGGGCAGAGAGAAAGGAGTCCTAAACTCTTATCCCTTTCTTCTGTAATAAATGTTCTGTTTTGAAATTGCAACGTCAATCTGCAATTTTTCTACAAAATATATATTAATATTACAGAAATAACTTTAGCCTTTAGCTTGAGGAAGAAAAACACCTTTCTATGTTCTACTTTAAAAACATCATCCAGCTATTTTAACCAAGTAATTGACGCTTACACTCCTTTTTTTGTTTTTCTTTTTTTTCCCTTAATACAAAGTACTGGGGGAACTCTGAATTTTCTGGCATAAATATGTAATTAATACGAGCTAGCCTCATTAAGCAGCTGAAATAAAATTGCACTATATAAGATACTTGGATATTTTCATTTTAAAATGTTAAAGTTTGTGTTACAATGTACAGGATATCTGGAAAATTGATAAATAGACTGATTCTGTATTTCCATTATGTTTCTAAGTAGCTCTTCCTTTGAAGAGAGAAATACAGAGTTATGCATGGTTGGATAACTTAAGAACTACAGATTCATAGCCTGTATTTTTTATTAGTTTGTAAATACTAAAATATAATATTTCAGTGTGATATAGAAAATTCTTTCTTTCTTCCTTCCTGATTTTCAGTATAGTTAATTTGTTTAATTTCTTTCACTTTATACTTCGACTTTTTTTTGTTATTCGTAAGTACCATTTTGTAAGAAAGAGATATGTATAGTATTAATATTTTGAAATAAAATGGATGAAAGGTACATTTTTTTTTTATTTTAGGCTTGTGGTTTGGTTAAAAACCTTGCCCTCATGACTCACATTACTACGGATATGGAAGATGGCCCGATTATTAAATTAGCCAGTAATCTTGGAGTTGAAGATGTCAACTTGCTCTGTGGTGAAGAACTTTCATATCCAAATGTATTCCTTGTTTTCCTTAACGGTATGTAACTTTTCAGCAATCTGACTCCGATTTGTTGCTGATGGAGAGTTAGGCTTCGGAAATCCTCCAACAATTTTTGGAGAGCAGTCAACTGCAGATGCTGTTTTCCACATGTAGATAATTTTATCTGTAAATATTTTGACAGGGTTAGGCAGAGTAGACAGGCTAGATGATGCCACTTAGTTATCTGAGGCTGTGTCCTCAGAACTCTGAATGCCACTGAGTGTAGCTGTGAAATTGAAGCCTTTTTGAATTTCAGTACTTTTTTTAAGCACATTTGCATGAATAGGCACAAAAATATGTAAATTCTGTTACAGATTTGTTTGTTTTTTCAGGCATTCACTGATGAAGTACTTTTAAAAGAGAATAATGCTGCTAAGTTTGTAATAACTTAAATTTATGAACTCAGAGCTTTATTCGCAGAAAGTATTTAATTTCACTGTAATCTTTGTTTTTATATGTATTTATGCAAGTGCCTTTAAAAACAAAGAAAACATCAATTGTTGGCAAAGTTTAGCAATCCTGTTCTCTTTAAAACTACCTTTTAAAGGGAAACTTGCTTTGTGATTAGAAAAAATTAGACCTTGGAAAACTGGCCTCTCTTCTTTGTTAAAGGGATTATTTGACATGTGTGCTTTGCATCTGCACACTTCTGTTCCTTTTACAACTGATCTTTTAGCATTTCTAAATTAACAGGTACTATGATATCAGATTTCAAAACACTGACATTTTTAAAACTACAACTGTGATTTAAAAATAGCCTTTTGTCAACATCCACTTCCAGGGACTAGTATTTAATGTCTGTCACCATGAATAAGTTCTCCATTTACCTTTGAATTAAACAGCAGTTGTTCTTCAATGCTGACTTTTCCTAGTAACATAAAAAAGCAACACTTGACCAAACTGCATTCCTTTGCTCTGCCTTTCTGTAGCAGCATGTTAAAGATAAGCTTCAGTGAAACCACATGCACTCTTTTCTGCCTCATTTTGTGATCCAGAGGGGAGTGCAGAGTAGAAACACTGGACTCTTCCTTCGCAAGCTCAGTCTGTGGTATGGAACAAGATAGTGATGTGCCCAAATGTAGGTGATCTAGTACTAAATGAGGCAAAACGATCTACTGTTCAAACTACTAGTTTGTGGGTTGTATCCATAAAAAGGCTTGTGGATGGCTGACTTGATTCTGATTTAAACTTGTGATCTAAGAGGGCAGAAAAATCTGTTAAGTACAAATCCCTTAGGGTGTAAAGACTTTTGTATTGTCTTAGAAACTCCCTAAACTATCCCTACGCTATGCTTTGTCTCCTCCTTAAAGTTTTGTTTAAAATGATACCATACTTATTTTTATTTTATATATTAAGGTGACTTTGGTGACTCTTTAAAAATGAATTTTACTCTCTTGTTTGTTCATCATGCATCAGAATACTTAAGTGTGTGCTAAAGTTCCCTGCTAAGATAGCAATATCATGTTGAGCTAAGTTCCTGAAGGAGGAATTCTGGTGCTGTTGTGAGTGATCGCATATATTAAAAACATCAGATCTTTCTAAAATTTCTGACAAGGCAGCACGACAGTTCCTTGGTCTGTTCTTGAAAAACAGCTGAAGTTGCCAGGCTTTGGAAGTGTTGTTTGCTTTGAAGACTAATGGGTGAATGAACACCTGAGCAGAAACATATTTGAAAAAAGCTGGGTGAAGGACAGCATTTGGTTTCTGAAGCTATTTGGAGGCAAACAGATAGATGACCTGTGAATTTCTGACACATTTTATAATGTTTACTGAGATAAAAAAGTAGCTATTTCTTATTTATGCCAGAAAAGGGACATTTTATGACAACTGTTATTATTTCCAAGAAGTAGAAGGTATGTCTATGCATGCTAGATGTAATCAGAATTTGTGAGTTTTGGATATGCAAAGAATGCACCATGAATTTATGATCTTTATGAATAGGTAACATCCTTGGTGTCATACGTGATCATCAGAAATTAGTCAACACGTTTCGGATAATGCGTCGAGCGGGTTATATCAATGAATTTGTTTCCATCTCTACAAATCTTTCTGACAGATGTGTCTACATTTCCTCTGATGGAGGGAGATTGTGCAGGTAAACATCTTATCAGAGTTATTTCACTATAAACACTGTTTTATGCACTGTAAATACACTGGAGTAAGACTTTCACAAATAAAGATTTAAGCAAATTCAGTAGGACTTGAGCATCCCTTTTGTCCTTAAATAGCCCTCATTCAAAACAGACAGATCTGAGAAACATACTATATAGTCAAGCAACTTAAAAAAAAAACCTCAAACAAATAAATCCATTTTATTTTTAAACAAAAGTAAAACCAAAATGTTGCTTCTATCTTTTTTAAGAAAAAAAGGGAGGAAGGGTTAAAATCAACCTGACTGGCAACTTCAGTGTCCTTGAACGGGTTTTTTACTTCCCGTGAAACAAGAAACAAGCAATTACTCACCTGATATCCCGTAATGTGACATCACGTTTTAGAAGGAGAAGCTACTCTTTTTCTTCAAGGGCCTTTACTTCTTGGGCAAAACTTCTTCAGGCATTTATATCTATTTGCTAAAATACCAAGAAGTATGCCTCACAGTTCTGGTTTATTTTGTTACTTACCCTTAAGTAGAGAGGGAATTCAGTAAACCTGTAAGGAAGGTCTCTGCCTTGACATGCTTCTACTCTTTGTTAGACAGAAAGAGTGCCTGATTAGCAGTCATGTCACAGAGGAAAGCAAACAGGAACTGAGTGGCTAAAATGAGAAAGAGTGGAAAGTAACAGTATTTTGAGACAGAAAATCTGGTTGTTTTATAGTAGAGGCTAGAGACTCCAGTCAGATTATGGCAGCCCTGCACTAGGTTATTTACAAGTAAAACCTCTCCAGCCCCAAGTAATTGCCCTAAAGAACAAGGCATAAAAGATGAACAAAGCAGAGACTGGGAGAGGTAGCATGAGTTAATAAATAAATGCACATTTTAGCATTGACTAGGCGTGTACATATTTTGTGCGTACTTTAAAGAAGTAGCAGTCACAGCTACAGTTGGTATTCCACCTTATTCATTAATTGAAACTCGGAACATATTGAATACAGTTTGAGGCACACGCGAGGCTCCAAAATAGTATGTGTACAAATCATCAGTTCATCGTACCTGGTTGAGGGATGCAGAGCAGGGGCATATGCAGTGTCAGAGAAATAACTTTTCCAGTCAGGGCTAATACCAGCCATTCTGCACATTTGGAGATGCAGCAAAACTTCCAGTTTGTAAAATAAAGACAAGTGAAACCATCTGGATTTCCAGGAGTTTACCAAGTTTGCTTTGTGGTATCCCCCCCACTCTGCAATTGTTCAGATACCCCCATTAACTATTTAAAAGTGCTCATTAGTCTTCAAACACTTATTTAGACTTCAGAGTGGACTCCACAAGTATCATGTAGCTATTTGCTGCTCTTTATAAGAGCAACTTGTCCAAATAGCAACAGCCCTTGATGTTTCATTCTTGCATGCCATCCTTTGTGTCAATGTTTCCTTGTGGTAAGGAAGCCTTCGGAGATCCATGTGCTGTTGAAATTTATGGATTCATCTGAGGTCACCCATAGTAAATGCCTATACTTTATGTCGTGTAAGTAACAGCAAAATACATTCTTGTACGTGGACACTTGAGCACAAACTGTTCACTCAATGTTGTATGACAAGTCCCTGCGATATCCATAGAACTTAATGATGTTCTTAGCTTTTTAGATTGGGAAATCTTACATCTTTTAAAGCCATCAACAAAATGTGTAGGTAAAACCTAAAAAATGTTAGTTTAAAGATTTAGGGGGAGGAAGACTTCCTCCTGAAAATGGAAACCTTAGTTTTTCTTGTATACTTTTTGGGTACTTCATAGACAGTATGTCAGTTCAGGATATCTGTGTATCAAACCAAGGTCTGAATAGTTACAGATTGTATTTATGTCACTATATCAGTTAAAGGTGGATAAATTTTAAAAGTAGTTTATAAAATAGGTTGTGCATAGGCAGAGTTCTTACTGTAAGTATGAATTAAGTTGCTTGCCTAAGTATTTGCTATGATAACCGTGGTTTGTGTTTTTTTTTTTTCCTTAATTGTAGACCCTACATAATTGTCAAGAAGCAAAAACCTGCCGTTACAAACAAGCATATGGAAGAACTGGCTCAGGGATACAGGTACACAATTCAAGTGGACCGTATTCATCGTCACATTTATCTGTAAATACTGTGTGGAAATACTTCAGTCAGTCAGTATTTCACAGTCCTGGGATTAACTATGTAGAGTAAAAGCCTGCTCTCCTATATAAATTAATAATCAGTGTATGCCCTAAGCTGGGTACGTTCAGAATTAGTTTTGAAACTACTTGCAAATTCTTAGTTACACACTTACACAAAAGGGTTTAAATTTAGCTTTAAGTACATTTTGAAAACCATCACAAAAACTTACTAGATTACCTTTACACTTGCCTACATTTATAGTGATGATTTTATCTAAGGAAGATTTTATTTAATTGTTGAAATAAGTAACATTGGTCAGTCAGACTGTGAGAAGCAGTAATGGGCAAAGGGATTTCTTTAAATATGTAAAAAACTGTTTTCTTTAAATACGTAAAATGCACAAAACTTTTAATGTTAAAGTATTCCTCTAGTTTAACTTCTACACTTTACATTCCTTCAGTATATGTATTATGTAGTCTTATTTTTGCAGAAATATAAGAAAAGACAATGCTTCTAGTGTAATGTTTTAATTTGACTGTAGAAATTTTGAAGACTTCTTGCATGAAGGCCTCGTTGAATATTTGGATGTGAACGAAGAAAATGACTGTAACATTGCATTATATGAACATACAATTAATAAGTAAGTATGCCTTCAGACTAAACACTGGCACAGGAAAAAATGTCGTAGGGTGACTCTCCAAAATATGAGCATATTAATAATGTTATTGTTTTCACAAATACACACTGTTCCCTTGCTAATGGGTGAAACAACTCCAGAAGAAAGCTAAAGAAAGAAATCTGTTTACACATATCCTAAATTATCCATGGGGTAGTTACAAAAAGTGATTTCGCTTTTGGGTTTTGGGAGATGCGTTCCTGCTTCTAACTCTCAAAAATACGAAATGCTTAAAGGTATATCCTTTGTTTCTCTGGATACATCTACTTTTTGTTCTGATCATTGGGCCGCTCATCATAAGTAATTTTATACAATAGGAAACCAGAATGCAAATGGTTCCATCTGTTAAATGATTATCTTAGCATGTCATGATTGTCCTTTGGAAAAATCTCTTATGGCTGTGGAGGGACCCTAGAGAACCAGCTTACACAAAATGTCTGAAGTATTTCAAAGAGACCTTCCCTTTGACTTCTAGGTGTATAACAGACCCTGATAAAAATGTCTATATCATTCTGTATATTCTTTACCACATATGTTAAACCCATTCCTGGTATGTGATTTTCATTTAGAAAGACTTCCAGATTTTCTTCTCTTTTCCACATATAGGAATGACCTGATGCTTTGTGGTTTTTTCTCTTCTTGTGACTGTGATTAAAGAGCACACATTAGAAGAAGGATTCTTTTTAAATTTTTAAGTCGTCCTATCTTCATACTTTTTTTATTTTTCTCTGACAGTACCCTGTCAATTGAAGGCTGCATATAAGATGTTAGAAGTTATCTCCATGAAATGTTTGATCAAGAGATTTATACAGAAAATTCATTTTCTAAATGTTCTGTCCTGGTTAAGTACTCATGGAAGCCAGTAGAAATACATCATTGATTTCAGTGGAGCTGGATGAGACCTCTTTAACCTTTGTCAGATGAAATGTATTAACTCTGCTAATTAAATTGTATTGCTCCTGCCCAGGCTTTTGAAGACTTTATCACTTACATGCTGTTGGCTGGCTTCTGTATACATGAGCAAAGAAGAGCACGCACAATTGCTGTAATTTGTGCCAAAATTAAATAACTTCCACAAAGCACCAGAGCTGAAAAGTTTAAGTTGCAGGACACCTGACTCAGCTGGGAAGATTAATGGGAGCACATCATGTGGGATCACTGTTTAGTCAAAAATAGGAGGAGACGGTGAACTTCCAGTGAACTAGTGTGAGGAAATGACTATACGATAACTTCCAAAAAGTTTGGGAGATTCTTGTGTTGTCCATCAACTTGTTTTGAGTTTAGCGTCAATGCTTGTAGCTAATAGTGCCACAAGTATCTGAGCTTGCACTGTATGAGCACGTTGCTCCTTGTGTTTAGTAATGATATTCCCTTATAGCCTGAATAGTTGATTTGTGTGCCCCCTTCCCCTAGCTGATCATCTTGCATTTTAAATGGTGTGACCATGTTGGTACAACTTGTTCTAGTAATACAACTGATACAATCCACTATTGTGAAGTATCCCATTAACATTCCTGCTTTTGTCATGTAGGCTTCTTTTAGCTGCAGTATCCTCTCTTTACCTTTCCAATCCAATTAGGAGTTTTTTCTTTGGAGGATTTGGCTCTATTTAATGTGTTCAATTTCTTCCTTACCCATTTGTAACTCTAATTTTCAAACTCATGAGGTTGCCTTCTTTTCTTGGGCCCATTTCTGGCAGTGGCATTTTGACTTGCAGAAATTGAACTGCTGTGTAAAGTTTGCAAGTCTCTCATTAGCACTCTGGAATGCTTCATAAGATACTAGGATCTGCATATATTGCATCTTATTTGGTTGAAATAGGATTTGACCTCAGTGGAAAAATACCCTATCTGAAAATGTTTTTGGAGGTGCATGCATTAGTACCTTCTGAAGAAATTTGCTGACTTCACTGTCAGTAAGTCTTAAGCCTCTTGTTTTATTGTCTGAGAAGTGTCAGGAGTTCTGTGAAGTTCTGCAGAATAGGGAAGCAGTCTGTGTTTTAAGTTTGCTCCTGGCTCTTGAGATTATTTTGCAATTACTTGACTGCACTTAGCATTCTATTATTCGTATTTTCTTAAGGCAGGCTTCAATTAACATAACTGCTTTTTATCAAGTAGAGAAAAATAGTGGCTATCCACTGGCCAGCAGGTGATTTTTAGGTTACTCAAGCGTATTTGTGCTTTATAAATATTGCTGGGATTGATAAATCATTTATTTCACTAGGCTTGCTCCTCAGGATTTCCACTTCTTTTTTTTTCAGTTTTCAGATTTCATTTTTTCCAGTAGTACATACATTGTTTAATGTAAGTTCCTGCTGGTCCTTGTCTTCAGTATGTATGTACTTGTGGGTAGTTCCTCAGCCTTTTTGAGCTTGTGAGGCTTTGCCGTCTTTTGAGTGTTGTCATAATAAAGATTTTTCCATTAATTTCCTTTGCAAGGTCTAAAGTTTAGTAATCAATTTCTTTAACTAATTAAAACAGTCTTCCAAAAGACTTCCAAGAGAAGTCAAACAGTGAAGATGGGATTTTCAGAATGCAGTGGGTTTAGGTGTGTGGGAGAAACAATGTATGCCTAAACCCAAGCTCTATGTAATAAATCCAGAACATTGTGAAAGATATGCTTTGGATAGGTTTAGTTATAATTATCTTCATTTCAAAATTCCCCATTTCCTAGTTCTTTATCTTGATTTAAAAAAAAAGATCTGCTCCAGCCAAGCTTTATTGTACAATCCATCCTTAGTTACTAGTCACTCCACTTGCATCCCAATGCACGCTGTGATTTAATTGTCTTTATTGAGCATGGACTTTCTCCACTGAAGCTCATGCCAGGTAGAACAAATTTTGTTATCTGTCAGTCTTTACTCCTTGTCCTTGTCTTTTTACTTCTCATCAGTACTGCCTTATAACAACATAATCACTTCCAAAATATTTGCAGAGCTTCTCAAATAGTGTTTTATTAGGCCGTATCACCCATGGCACTGGATCTCGTTTGGACACAGATGTTTTCCCTCTTAACTGATATTATGTAACTGGCCTTGGAAAACTGAAACTACACTTTTATTTTTTACGATACCTGAATCTATCTTATTCTTCCTTCCTCCATGTCCCCAGGGGATTTCTAGATCTCTGTGACCAGTAATTTGATGTGGAGGACTTTCATTACCTGAGAAGACATTCCTTAAGGCATTTTTCTCCATGATGGAAATTCATAAACCCTCATTTATTTCGCCTTCATTTCTTTTCATGTGGAAACAAAACCAAAAGAAAGTCGCTTGTTTTTTTTTAATAAAAAATTAAAATCCTATAGTGAATCCATATTTTGAGGTTCTACTAACTTATATTTTCCTGAATTACAGAATTTAATTGACTTATTATGAGATACTACTGACGTAAATGCTGGTTAAGATGTTTGTTCACAAGGTTGCTGTAATTGAAACTTTTTCTTTTAAGAGATACAACACATTTGGAGATTGAGCCTTTCACGCTTCTTGGTGTCTGTGCTGGACTCATTCCATATCCTCACCACAACCAGTCCCCAAGAAACACTTACCAGTGTGCCATGGGGAAACAAGCAATGGGTAAGACTTTTTTCATTCCCTTTTGGAGCGTTGTGTGGTTTTTGAACCTATGTAGCAAAGGTGACAAAACAAAGAAATTATTTTTTTCCTAGTTTATGTAAAAGCTTTACTAGGATGAGGAGAAGAGCACTTCTTTAGCTTAGAAGAAGGAAGAATTTTACCTAAAAGTTGGGAAAATTAAAAGGAAAAAAAATACCAGTCCGTTTTACTTAATGGAGACCATATATGCAGGTCTTAAAAGAAAAATTGGAGAGACTGGGGCACTATTGGCTTTTTGTTGTTTGTTTGTTTGTTTGTTTGTTTTTTTATAATCATTGTGACTTTTCAAGTTTTCAGCGCAGCTGCAGGATTGGTAGAACGTTTGGTTGGTTTTTTTTTTCTCTTTATGCTGTGTTGTGTTGTGGGTTTCCAGACAAAAAGAGTTTAAAAGTGCTCTCACAAAGAGAGACGGAGCACGGAGAGAGGACAGTTTCCCTGAATAATTGAGTAGGTGCCCTAAAAATAAATTAAAAAATAGTTACATTGACATTAGAGGATAAGAGGAATCAAAATGTGTGAGAGAGAGTACTTAGTTACTTGAACACTTCCTGCAGCAGTAGTTTAGATTTTGGGCTTTTTCTGTTTTGGATGAAGAGGGCAAGTGGCAGCCTCTCTGCAAAACCACTGAAACAAAATTAATTTTCTGATCACTTAATAATTCTTTTTACAAACGTGCTAGCTGGTCATTAAAAACCAACCATTTTGTAAATTTGCTGTTCAGGGTAATTGACGCTAGGTAAGTTCTAATCCATCCTTTAATACACCGCTAAACTAGCGTTAAAGCACCCGAGTCATACGGCCTGTGATGAAGCCAGGGTGAGTCCCAGGAAGAACCTGACCAGCAGTACATCAGTTCAGACAGCTGTATTCAGACTTGTGCTGTACATGCCAGTTTTGTGTCTTATATTGATAGCTTGCTCGCAAATTGAAAGCTACTGTAGAACAACTCTGTGTCATGAAAAAACAACCACTTCTGTTAGGTGTACTAAGCCACTTGTTCTGTGCTGTGCGTTCGAAACTGAAATGCTGCACCTTTTGTGAGACTTAGCAGAATTAATAGCAAAGAACCACCGCGTGCTGAACTGTCATGTTCAGCACATCAAAATAGCAGAAAATAGCAACAGGTGCATGTCCTCCCTTTAAATTAAAAAAAAAAAAATAAAAAAGAAGAGGGATGCAATCTTTTTCCTTACAGTTCTCCTCCATCCCATTCTCTTTCCCCCACCCCTGAGTCTCTATTTTATGACTATTAGTCTCAGAAGGTTTGGTTAGTTACCACACACAGTTAAGCAGGATCAGTGTGTACAGAAAGCCAATTCAGTATCTGTGGAGTTCTTTTGTAGTTTTCTGTGTGAAGGTTTTTTTCCCGTTTTGTTTTGAGTGTCATTTGCAATTCATTGTCTGTGTTTTCTGAGGTTGGTGTATTCAGCTGCTTTGACCCTAGGTCTTGCACATTTAGCTCCTTGGATACAATCCTCTGACGTTCCTGCTGACGCTAGGAACACAAAAGCCATTGAATATCTTGAGCAATAAAAAAAGCCTTTGTTTCGGTTTGTTATGACAAAACACCTGACTCAAAGAATAAGCAGCTAGATAAAAGTACATTTTAAAAGTTGGCACATGACCTGAGCTATATTTTGCTCTGCGTGAAGTATCTGCAAACACCTGAAGCTTTTTGTAATAACTGCTTTAAAAAAAGCCACCGTAAGTGGCAATATGTAGGGGCAGAAAGGATTTTTCTCTGCACTTACTGATCAAATGAGACCTACAGGATATTCCTGAACCATTACAGACACTTTTTCTGTTTGTATTTTTGAAGAGATGTGATGTAGTGCTTCAAACCCCCACCTTTAGGTAACCAACCACCCTTCTTGTTTTCTTTCCCCATCCTGAAATTGCAGAGCAGCTCCTGGTCCAACATAGCCGTGTGAGAAGTCTCATGTCCAAGTCCACTGTGTTGCTCCCTTGGCTGTCAAAACCTGGGGCTCAGTCTGAGAAAGGAGAGCCTTGTGCTACTCAACTCTGACCACGTCATGGGGCTGTGCCAGCAGCTTAGGACAGTCTTTGCTCTTTTTTAAGCAGCATCAAGCTAGGGAAAGGTGTGAAAGCACAACTAAATGGAGGGTGGACATTAGAGCTTGCAATGGGGTCTGTAATCCAGTATCCCTGACAAGTGTTAAGTATTAAAATATTAATGTTTCTGCAGGATAACATTAATGTCCAGAAAAATAACTCCCTTTCATGGGCAGAATGAGTTATCTTGTGGGAGGACTTTGACTGCATCTAATGAGCAAACTGGATTTCAGTTAAATGAAATTGAAATGAAGTCCCTCTGTTTTGGCATCGATAATTTACCATATGTTGCAGGTTGACTGAGGGGGAGTTATGATACAACAGCAGCTGCAGGAACCTCAGCTGAATGTTGACATTTCAGTGCAAAGTTAACAGTTGTAGATTAAAATACAAGAGTTTGTACTGTTTGCATTCCATGTGTTGCTAAAATAATGTTTAAGAGGATCAAAGGCTCCTACAATTAGAGAAATAATTTTAAATTGAGCTTTTCATTTCCATTAAGATGTAAAAAATCAGTCAGTTTTACACACTGTACCTCTGTAACTGTATAAAAGCCTAATGTAAGAAATGAAAACATACACATTTTCCTGCTGGTAATCCACCATATTACACATGGATGTGCGCATCTGCGAAAGTGGCGGTGTGGGTACACAAAGCAAGCTGTACACTCTTACAGCCCAGCTGTGCGCTGCAGTTTCAACCCAAATGTCATAACACAAGTCTTGAGTAAGGAAAGGAGGGTTTGGGTGTTGGTTCTTAACTTTAACCTGTGGAAGAACAGAAAGCATTTGAGGGCAGGGTGGTAGGTGGCTGAGAGCTTTATTACAGAAGTTTATGTTGAAGCAACTTCTCTGATATTACAAAAAAAACCCCCTTACTGTATCACGGACATTCTGCTTTGCTTCTGTGAAATAGCAAAACCCTTGATACACTGCTTTGCCTTGTGCTGTAACCAGCTGAATCTATTAAAATTGAGTTAAGAAGACAAATGTGCTTCAAGGAACCGAGTGCTGGGGGTTGTTGGTTTTTGACAGTTGTGAAAGGCTTGTCAGTGGACTGAGAGCTGCAGTGCTCCTAAATTTTGTGTGGCTAGCCTATTGGCAGAGAATTGAGACAAATTTCAAAGCAAAACTGGCTGTTGCTGGTCATCACAGCTGGACTGGGTGCTTTGTGGCCAGGGGTCAGTTATGCCTCTGCTCTTTGAGGAGCAGTGTTTGTCCTCTGCGACACGGTCTCTTTTTGCCAGCTGTTCTCTCCACAGTAGCAGGCCCAGAAGTGCTGACATAGAAATGAGCCAGACTGCTTCCCCCAGTTTACCCATCATCTTTTTAACTGACTTATCAGTCTTTCTATGGTGAAAAGAATATTTCAAATGCTGAACATCCAGATCACTTAATACATGTACTGTGAAAATCTCTCTGAGCTGAGTTGGAGCCTCGTCCACAATGCGGTATTTAAAAACTGTACTCCTTTCTCTGATGGTTTGTGTTCATTGAAAAGAACAGAATAGTAGAAATTCCATGGTGAAATCAGGGGAAATACAGAAGTATGACAATTCTTTTCTTCGCATGTGCAATAATAGCCATTTTGTCTCATATCTTAACTAGACTGATTTCTATATCCTTGTTAATTTTGATTGTACAGTTTAATGTTGCTGTAAGTAATATACCAGATAATTGGATAAATACTTATTTTACCTGGCTGTTCTGGTGAGTTCTCAAAACTTATTGCATCAGAATAACAATATCCCATTTCTGCTAAATATCGATTTTATAATGATTACTTCACACTGAAGAATGATCAAATGATACTTTAAAATAAGAAAAAACAAGTCAGGAAATTGAAAAAAAAGGAAAGAATGCACATGCGCATTCACAATATACCAACCGCTGAGAAAAAGCAAGAAAATGTTCTTTGTTGTATCCAGGTCAACCTCGTGTGTTTTGCTTTAAACAAGGCTAATTACCAATGAAAAACATTGGTTCTTACTCTTGGGATAATTATAAATGTGGGTCATTGTGAGCAGGGTTTGTTATGGTGAAGTTTAATTATACTTTACTTTTGCTTGGCTGTTTGGCTGAAGCAAACAAGGACTCTGTTCTTTCAGAGAGAAAACAGAAATAAAGCTAGTGACTTCCTTCATTTCAACGCCCACACAGAAGTCTCATCCCAACACACCAGTCCTCAGAAGAAAAGAGCTACTTCTTAATTTTAAATAAGCAGATTGTAGTTTAAGGATGCAGTTTGTTAGACCAGTCTAGAGAAGGCATTATTTGTGTAACCTTTAACTCAAAGCAATTAGGACAAATATTGCTGACGTATGGCATGCTTTTTGGCTAATTTATTTCATTTGCGCTCTTGAATAATTCTCTAGCCAATTGTTTTCCTGCTAGGATATCCATCATTGGTATATATGTATATGTTTTCCATTTGATATGATACAGCATTCAGCTCCTGAAGAACTGCCTGAATACAGTTTATTATTGAAGCTCAAAATCTCAGTAATGTCAGTCACTCGTGGCTGCTGGTCTGATACGAACAGTAACAGTTCCACTATGCTTTCTGATAAAAATACCAACTTTGAAATATGTGAAGCAACCAAGAGAGAAATAATTTGCATTACCTGAAATACATAAGTGTCATCTGTAATCCTTGATATATTGGAGGACTTTCATAGATTGTTACTGGGGTATAAAGGAAAAGTTTAGCTATGATGAGGTGCTCCAAACATCATCCCATCTTATCATCCCATCTTAGCATCCCTAACCAGTGAACCATAGCAGGTACAGCATATAAGCATCTCAGAGGAGAAAAAAATTGCAAGCATTTCAAAAGTTAAAGTTAGCGTGGCATACACAGGAGAAGATTTCTCTCAACAACAGGGAAATGTACCTATCCGTGAAACTTTTACGATGCGCTCTACAGCAGACAGCCTGTCCTGAAAGCACACAGATTATTCATTCTAGGTACAGGGGGGAAAAAATGGTCTAAACCTTTAAGTTTTTAATTTGGAAGTAGATTTTGCTAGCTGTATAGCAGGAAAACCAGTTTGTTTATCAAAATACAATGAAAAATGTCTAATACTTAGGCTGAGGGATTATCAGAAATAATAGGGCCTTCCAATGGTGGGCCTTGTGGGTGGTGACTGGGAGGGTCTTCAGTGTTGATGAACCGAGTCCCTACTAGCTTGCTTCTTACTGGAGACAGAAAATACTGCTCAGGGATGTTTAATTTCCTTCTCCAAGAAAAAGACAGAAAAGCAACTGTTCAAATGCAAGAGATAAGTAAAGCCTGTCAACTCTACCAAATCTTCCTTGCTCTTTAAAAATGCTGTTCCCATGGCTTCAAATCCACTTTCTAGAACCAAGGAAAGTCCAGGCATGCAAGAGCCGGTTATAGCAGTTTATTTTCAGACAGTATCTGTTGAACTATCTCCCCCTTCTCGTCCTTGGGAAGGGTAGACCTGTGGTGGTTTAGGAGAGAGAGCTTAGTGCCAAGGACAGGGCAGATCTTTGGAACTGCATGTGATGCTGCCTGATTTTAGATATTTGATTTTTCTGGATGTTTTATTTAAATGCAAGCATTTGGAAATTGCAAGTAGATGCATATAAACTGTGAAGCTAGCCTCCCCTAAGAGCAGATTTGTGTTCAGCTGTACTGTATTCTGGCTATGTGAAGGGTTCGTTATACATTGGCTGTTTTGGCCTTGAAAGCAGCCAGCCTCTGAAATTGCAAGAGAAAATTGAAAGGTTTTGAAAAACTTAACCTCCTAAGCACACATACTGCATAATATTTAATACTTAAAACTTTAAAACTTTAACTTTTCAGACTATAATTTCTTAATTGCTTAGAGACATAGCATAGTTCTAGTACAGCAAACTGTAATAACATATGATTGCCTTAACTTTTGTTCTGCTACACAACAGTTTATGTTTCCCTACTGGGTGTTAATTATTTTTTCCTCAGATTTCAGAAGACACTTTGGCAGTCTGATGGGACAGGGCCAAAATTTTCAGTCTCAAGCTGGGAGGTCTATACAAAGGATTGAATTCTGAACCGTAAATTTAAAATTAATTTCATGTAAAAAGACAAATATATTGTGAGTGAACTTCTACTGTAGTCTTTCTAGCAAGGATGCCTCTAATTTCAGAAAGTAAATCAGTCTCGGCTGCTAACTGTATGCTTTGTTCATGCTTTGTGACATTCTAACATAGGCTGCTGTTGAACTAATTATTGCCCTGAAAAAGGAAGGAAGTATGATGTGGAAGACACAGAGTTTGATCCACAGTTCCTATTGAACTCAATGGGAGTCTTTCTATCGATTCTCATGAAATTTCACTGTTATTCAGTGTCATGATTAAAAAAGAAATCTTATTTGCATTCAGTCATACGGCACCTGACTTTGATTTCTTTCCATGTTGTTCTTTTTGTCTTGATGCTTAGGTTTTCCCTGTTTAAGAAAAAATAAATAATTCTTTCTGGAAGCTTAAATTAAGAAGCTGTTTACATCTTTATTTAAATATAATAATGTAAAATTGTTTTGGTTTGATCTCTATTGTTATTTTTTTCCCCTTTTGTTGAATAATTTCTATTATTCTATTAAATTTCTCAGTTTGTGGTTTTAGTTCATGTGCATTTTGGTAATTTTTTTATCCAAAACATTTCTAGGAAACTCACTAATGTTCGCACACTTTTATTTTTCTTTCACATACAGGTACTATTGGATATAATCAAAGAAACAGAATAGATACTCTTATGTATCTTCTAGCCTATCCACAAAAGCCAATGGTAAAAACAAAAACAATTGAGCTGATAGATTTTGAAAAACTGCCTGCTGGACAGAATGCCACAGTTGCTGTGATGAGCTACAGTGGTTACGATATCGAAGATGCTCTTGTCTTAAACAAAGCCTCTTTGGACAGAGGTAAGAACCATCAAGTCTTTCCTACTTGTCTAGTGTATGTTCTAATAAGCTTATCTCATGAGGTTATTCTCTAATAACTTTTATGCAGTTATGAACAGTACACCTCCAATTAAGAAATCAAATTCCAAAACTGCTTTAAATGCTTTTGTTTGTTTTCTGCACAAATAGTGATTGTAATTCCATGCTCGTAATAGTGCGGAGAAGTTGCTAAATGAATAAAGTTGTGGATACATTTTTGAGTGTGGATATTACAAGAAAAAATTTCTAACTTTTTACCTCAAATTAAAAAGTCTAAATAATCCCTTTTTGAAAAAAATTGGTTTACAAAAAGTGCAAGACATTAGATAATGTATTCTGTTGGACTTGCTTTTTAGATGGTTACCTGAACCATTGTTCTTTACTAACAGATGAGTCTCATTATTTCACCAGTAAAAAAGCAATAGATTAAATTAGACTTCTGAATGTATTTGGGAAAGGAATGGAATGTGTGGCAGTTTGTGTCACTGTGAACTTGATGCTCTGAGGCAGCAATAGCAGTATTGCCTACATTCTGATGGAAAATAATAGTATTGTCTAAAGCAAAATAATTTAGTGTTTATTCAGAGATAAACTAATGATCTGCTTCCTCAAAAAAAAAAAAAAAAAAAATGCAATGCAGTGTATTTTAAGTAAAAGGGACGTAAGCATCAAACAGAAGGTAACTAACTGAAACTTATGTTTGTGCCAGTCTGGCCTGTCTCACTCTTTCCACAGTTCTTCAGCTCTTTATGTTAATACTGCAGAGAATTGGAGGAGAGTTGCCTGAAAACCTAGTCTCTTACCTCTCTCTTTTCTAAATAAATTCCCTTGAGAGAAGATGTAGTGCAGTGTGATCAAATTGGTTTTAGTTTCGGGTGGCCAAAATCAGATTCTTCCATGACTTTATTTCCCGCCCCCCCCTTCCTCCTAGTTGCTAGGCAGCTATAATAGTATTCCTAGACATGTATCTTTGGCATTAATGTCTGCCACATTTAATTTATGCCTCCTTTTCTAAAACAACAACAGGCATGATTTAAAACGGAATGTTTTCTTTTCTGGTAGACTGGTAACATTTACAGGGAGAGCTGTGGTGCTTGTCAGGAGTTACTTGACATAATCTAAAGATATAGATGTACTGTATGTGGCCACAACTGTCTTTCAGATGAACTAAAATAATGTAGGATTATTAGAACGCCTTGCTCTTGGCTGTCTGTAGTTCTAAATGTGACGCAAGTATTTAGTATTGTGGCTACTTGCTGTACTTGGAGAGAAATTCCAGAGATGCTCCTTTTCTCATCTAAAACCAAAACCAAACCTATTTTATAACAAGATATGTAATTCAGAATTCTTTCAGCTGGAAAAAAGTGAGTAATGAGAGGTGATTATATGAAACACTCAATTGGTACTTTCCTGGTAGGCTAGCTTGTATCAACCACAAACATGAGTAAATGTTCAGGTTTCTCAGAGCTCCCAAAAGGAAGAGGTGCTGTTCTCATCCTGTTACAGTCTCTTCCCCTATGTTTTGTCTCCCTGTGGACCACCAAAGGCAAGAGAAATGATGTGTGCATGTGTATGCAGAGGTATAGAAAGGGATTAGCACAACTTCAGAATTGGACCGTAGTCAATGTCTAAGAAAAGTAGCAAGGATGATCTGATTTTTAAATTGTACAATGTTAGGCCTATTCAAGACAATGAATAATGTAACTCATTAAAAAAAATATATATACTCGGTAGCTCAGCAGGTGGATCAGCATTCTTGTTTTATTCTGATAATATGTTAAAAAGAATCTTCAAACTCCTAGACAGATGAGTTTGTGTTACATTTCAGGTTTTGGAAGGTGTCTTGTATATAAGAATGCCAAGTGTACACTGAAGCGTTACACAAATCAGACATTTGATAAAGTTATGGGTCCAATGTTGGATGCAGCTACCCGTAAACCAATTTGGCGCCATGAAATTTTGGATGCTGATGGTATCTGCTCTCCAGGTATGTCGAACTGCATGTTCAGTCCTGGCATGTTCATATCTAACGTAGAAATTAACGTTCTGTTAATATTTCTTGTGAACCTTGTTTTTTACTTGGTGTAACACTTTTTTCTTTTTTTTTTTTTTTTTCCTTGAAGGTAGTGGTATTGTAATGGAAAATGTAAAAATGTTAGTTTCTGGAAGCAGTGTGGTACCAGTCATTGGGGTTTTTTTTGTACACGAGGAGAGCGAGCTTTATATTTAAGAAGAAGAGTGAGTCTTTAACAGTGTGAATCTAATGAAGCATTAGAACTTGTATTCTTCTTATATCCCCAAATTTGCAAACTTTTAATACTGTAGTTTTGTACTGTTTGTCTCTCATATGTTCTGTCTTTGTTGTTTTTTAAGGATAGATCCTGTATTATTTTGATTTCATACATCAAAAGCTCCTAGCATGCTGTCAGTTAATGCAGTTGTTTGTCGAGGTAAAACCTTGTGGTTGTAACGCTTTAGAAATGTTTGGAGAGTTAAGAAAATAAATACAACTTTAGTTAGTTATCAGGATAGGTGTATAACTTTCCAGTGGATATAAATTTGAGAAAAAATCCTCCCATACTGTCATCCTTCAGTTAGGAAATGGCTTAATAGATCCGCTGAGATCGAGTAAGAAAGGTACTGTAAAAGGCACTAAACTTAATTCCATTATAGCAACACAATTGGGTCGCTTTTGCTCTTTAACACATCACAATGGAGCTTTCAAAGTTAATTTATAAAAAAGGCAAGAATCTTCTGAAGTATTAGGATAGATAGGATTGGGGTGGACTCCAGACTGAGACTGTTCTCAGCATGTAGGTAAAAACCCTCTTTGAAATAATTCATTTGGACAGAAAAGAGAAATTGCTGAGGTTCAGTGGATTCTATGGAGGAGGTGGGAGGCAAGTGCTTCATGTGCATTGGTATCATTGGGCATGCTACCGATCTGGTTTTCAATGTGAAGGGCAGGATAAGGGAATAGAGGGGAAAATAGCGGATGTATGAGACCAGAAGTGAGAGGAAAAAGTAATTGCAAGAAGAGGCTGCAACTAGTCTTGCACAACTCATTGTAGAAATGATGTGAAGTCCTGAATTTAGGTGTGAATTTCTAAAATTTGTCAGTTACGGTGTTGCTTGTTAATTTTCTCCATACTTAGGGCAAATGACTTCAGATGCTTTTGTGTATTTTTTAGGCCCAGGGTATGTTGAATAGCTGTTCTCATAGTGTACCCAGCATGCAAGCTGTTCTATTTCAGTTTACCAAAAAAAAAAGCTAGTTTAAATATTCCCTTACCATGCAATATTTAATGAAATAAAGTGTCATACTTTCTGGAGATGTTCCTCCCAGTTTGTCTTCAAGCTTACCTTTTTTTAAAGCTTAAAATGGATTTCTAACATAGGTAGCCAGATATGTTTTCATGGTGCTTTTTTTTGTTCTTTGTAGGTGAAAAAGTAGAAAATAAACAAGTTCTTGTCAACAAATCTATGCCAACTGTGACCCAGACGCCTCTGGAAGGAAGTAGTGTGCCTCAGCAGCCACAGTACAAAGATGTGCCAGTAACGTACGTTGCATCATAACTTTATAGTTGGGGAAGGTTCATGGAAGAAAGGTATCTGAGAAACTATTCAGTTCTAGAAAAGCCAAAGGAATAAACTTCCCTCTCCAAATTAAACCTAGTTCTCTAGGTCTTGATTTTTCACAGGATTTTTCAGAGCCTAGGTTCTTTTCAGAACTGCCTAGCAACTTAATCACTGGTAAGTTAGATTCTGATACCTGAAAGGCTGGAATTGCAAAGAGAGGGAGGAACCCTCCTGCAGATGTATTTATAGAGAGGAATCACTGAGTAGGCTCCCAGAAGAAACTGGGAGCTAAGACAGTGGTAGGGAGGAGAGGAGTCACTCATAGATGAAATGATGGAGAAATAGGAGACAAGCAGGATGAGTGGGAGGACAGAGAATGCGTGTGTACTTAGTGAGGAGGCACATCTCCTCCATACTGACTCCCACAGAAAATGGCCAATGCTGCCTGATGCTCAGCCTTCACTTTGCCAGGCAGGAGGCCAGGAGATGGAGGCCTTCATGCCTCAGGCTGACAGTCAGCTCATTCTGGCCACTCCAATTAGATGTCCTTTACCAAGGCACCAGTGAATGGGAAAGGACAGTCAAGAATTTTTCCCATCCTGTCCTGAAAGAACAGGAGAGGGCTTCCAAGATGTGAGATTACAATTTTGCATTAAATATAAAAATAAATAAATAAACAAACAATGAAGGGGTTTTCACTGTTTTGTCAGGAATAGCTTTGGTAGTTTGGTAAATTAGCAGAGAGCAATTGGCACCCAGAGCAGAAAGGCCAAATTAGCTTTGCTACACTTCCCTGTGTTGCATAATCAATAGCAAGCTCTAGGTTTACTCTTACAAGATATTAATAAAGAACTGAGGCAACAGTGTAATTATCAAGAGGAAAGATGTTTTCCTGTCAGGTAGAGACATAGATCAAGGGCTCTGAGTTTAGGTGTCATAGTTTGACCATCTCAGCTAACATTAAAAAAAAGATGATACCAGAATCATTTCCTTTTCCTTCCTGCTCTGCATGCCTACCTTTTTTTCTTTTTCTTCTCCCCATCACCATTCCAAAATTTCTGTATCTCAGACTCTGGAGTTCATCTCCTTCTGTACTCCATACTGTGTTTTGTCCTTGGTTCAATTCCACACCTACACCTGATGCATAGTTTCAGTCAGGGTATTATGCCTTAATTATGTTCTTAAATTCTCATGGTATATTCCTTAAACTCCCTTCTTCACCTTTAACTCTCTATTTGGCTTTTGTTTGTTTAGCTGAAGATCCAGAAATTTGCGATATACTAAGAAGCTCTTTTCCATCAAAAAGAGCCCACGTGACAAAAAAATATACCTTGTTCTTTACAAATTCAGCTTAATTCTCTCTTTGCTTCTATTGTATCTTTTAAGCCTTTTATTTTCCAGAAACATGCTGTGCTCTGGAAATGTATATATAATCTTTGCTGCACTGACCTCCCATATATAAGTTTCATGAAGACTACAGTTTAGCCAGAAGCTTACCAATACAAATATCTCTTGTTTGTAACTTGTGTTTGGTTCATAGATGTAAAACTCATGTTTTGTCTTCTTGTACTAGCTACAAAGGTGCGACTGATTCTTATATTGAAAAAGTAATGATTTCATCAAATGCAGAGGATGCTTTCTTGATCAAAATGTTGTTGAGGCAAACTAGACGTCCAGAAATTGGAGATAAATTTAGCAGTCGTCATGGACAGAAAGGTAAGCTACACATTTAATAAAAATAAATGCATATTGGGTATGCCTACTGTACATACATAATATCATCATGCATATTTCCATTGATTGGTTCAGACCTTCTGTGAATGCAGCAGTAGAAAACCATTTCCCTTTTTTTGGTTAAGTTCACCTAATTTAGCAGTGGTGTTTCTGGAACTGAGGAGAACTGGCAAACACAACTCTGTGTTGACTTAGGAATCTGGAAATCACAGTAGTCGCCCATTTTAAACAAGAACAGGATTTTGAGTTGTTTTGTTGTTGTTTAACTAGTGGGAATTTGGTTTTAGGTAATAGGTTTGTCAATAGATTATCAAGGGAGAGATTGGAGGAAAGAGTGAAGGGGCCTACTCTGAACAGACAGAAAAGACCAGAGATGGAATGGGATGTATGCAAGTCGTGTGCAGACATATTGCTCTAAAGACAAGACTGCAGATAGATAGCTCAGAGCCATGGTGTGAAAGGGAAGCAAATCAGGAATGCAAGTAGGAGTGTATCAGCAGAGACTGGGATGATGGAGAAAGTGTTTATAAACATAAACCTGAGACATGATCCGGGGCACTTCTGGATCTTCAAACTGAGGGTTGAAAATGGATACCTACTAGGAAGCTGTTTGGTGACACGTAGGTCTCTAGTGTCAATGTTATCATGTTTTAAGTAAGGTGAAAATCAGGAGCCTATTTTCATATCTGTTTTAAAAAACAGTGGAATCCCTTTGACCTTAGTGGCAAAAAAAAAGGTGACTCCGAACATCCTCTCTAAATCTCAAAGGGCTAGGAGATGTGGGAGGAGACTGAAAACAGTCTAACTGTAACTGACTTAAAAGCATGTTTTGATCCCATCAGTCTCAATGTGGGACAGGTTTTGACACGATTTCATCTATCAGTACGCTTAGAAAATCTAGATTTTTAGTACTTTCAGGATGACATTCTGCCTTACTGTATGTGCTGTGCTAAACCTATTAGCCGAATGTTGTAATTTTGTTACATTTTTAGGTCCTATTTTGGTTTGAGAACATTGCTCCGTCTCTTGGCAGATGGGGTAGGGAGGCAAAGAGGTTGATATTACCAAATCCTTTGCAGCACATACACTCCTTTCCTGTTTCTGAGCAAATGTGATACTGTCTTAATAACTATTGGAACCAAAAAATCCTTACTTCCTTGCTTTGATTTCTAAGGAGCTGGAACCAGATCATTGAGTGTAAAACACACCAGTCTCTTATATCTGGTAACACAACTATCTGCTAGGTCTGTGTGAAGGGCAGAGGGAGGGAACTGAGGAAATAACAGAGGACGCTGTTTAGATTTGAAACATTAATACTTAAAACTGGTTGTAGTCAATGAACTTTGCAGTAATACATCAAATTATGATACTAGCCAAGGGACGTTGTCTTGCAAACAAACTGGCCTTTCATGAGCAGTGTTCTCTTTGTCAGAAGACACATGGAAGAGAGAGCTCTTTTGGTTAAGGGGAGCTCCCCAAAAGCGTACACAAATCCAGTCTAGTTCTTGTGCTACAGCCATATAGGATAGTTTTGATAAGTGAAGTGGAAGATCATTAGCTTCAGAGGCAAAGAGAAAGAGTTGGACAGTTGGAATGGTTCAATTTTTTAATCTCATACACAATGAAGATGTGCAGTACTTTTAAGTCTATGACTGCTTTTAGAGCAAAGCCTGTTTCTTCATATGTTTTGAGCTTTGTCTAATCAATCCTTTTTCCCTATAAGTGCCCTTTTAGCTGCAAGTTATTATATAACAATATGATCAGTACTGTACATGACAAATTTTCATACTAGAATAAAAAATATAGCCTATAAATTATATTAAAGAAGCAGCTTGTCTTATCGTGATAAATATTTATTGGTATTTGCATGAAAAAGTTAGAGGTAAGATTTTTCTCCTAGTTTGGGCTATTGATGTGCATCTATTGAAATAGTTAGTTGAACAGGATTTATATGGAATTGATCCTTCTCCAAAAATCAAGAGAAAGGATGCTCCACAAATCTAGAACCATCAGAGAAGAAAAGGTGGAAGTAAAAGAAACACAATTGTGTCAGGCAGACTGCAATATGGCTGTAGGGAGAAGAGTGCCTTTCATACTGCTAAACGCACATAAGGCATTCCACAGTCTAGAGTAGGCTCATTTTAGAGGTCTTGAAGGACCGACATCTCACGTACTTTTGCTACTCATCAAACCCTGATATTCACAGTCAAACGCAGAAACAACTAATATGCACTGTACTGGGATATGGTGGTATTTTCTTTAATATCCCAAAAGCCGCAGAAAGTTAGTAATTTTTTTTTTTCCCAAAAAAAACTACCTGTGGAAATCCCATAACAATGAAAAACAACCTCCTAAATGCTATAGGGAACTTCGGGGGGGGGCCAAAATTGTGCCTGGCATTGCATCAGGATAGAATGACTCATCCCCTATGTATCTGTGCTTTGGACCTATAATAATAATAAGCCAAAACAATAATTTTTCAGAATAGCAAATATCCCTTTCAGCTTGGTTCTGGAGATATGAGAGTGAGCATCACAACAGTTGTGTTACAGAGTTGGCAGGCCGATGCTTGTTAGCTGTCCAGTACATCAATCTATAGTAATATTTTGTGAATGGCAAGGTGATCATACTCTAAATTACTACATTTTAGTAGGATACATACCCTTCGAGACAGCAGAGCTCTCAGTTCACTGGCTTGTAGTACATTATAGTAAAAGATGTTACAATAAATGGGAGAAAGGAGAAATCTGCTTTGTGGAGAAGATACATTTGTTAGATACCAAGAAAAAAAATACTGACAAGAATAGTGGAGTTTACTGTTTCACAGCTTCAGTATACAGCGAAGGACAAGATACTGGTGAGATTGTTAGATTACAGGCAATGATGGAACTGGAGAAAAGGCAGGAAAAGGAAAGAAAAAATATATTTTCCTAATTGTTTGAAAATACAGCTAGTATCCTACTTCAGTGACATCAGATCAGGGAAGGATCGGTCATAACAGAGGAATACAGACAATTGTGAAACAGAAGTTGTAATACTAACAGTTTAATATTTTCCATTGAGAGACTTTTTAATTAGCCCTGAATTTGTTCTCTCATCTTCGTCTGAATGCAGGCAATTACCACTTCAAGTTTAATTTGTGAATGTTAGCTTTAAGCCCATCATAGGGCCATTTAAACCTCTGATTAGCTTAAACTAACAAGTACATTGATTCAGTGAGAATGAGAGAAAGCACGTTTCTCTCCTTTCTGTGTTGTCAATCATTTCTGTGAAGTACTTTTATTTTCTAGAAGGAATTCATGAAGATTAGATTTTAGTTGTACTGGAATTGTACTGGTAGTGTTAACATAATTAAATATGTGCAAAATAAGAGATTGCACAAACCATATTTCTGAAGTCTTTTTCATTGAGTTTTTCCTGTGTTCCAAATTGATTTGTGTTCCAAAGTTATATTTCGTCGTTGGGGCAGAAAGAAGCAGAGAAACAGAATTGAAAAGTGTTTGGGATATAACAGATTAAATCTCACAAACTCAGCTTTTGTTGCAGAAGAGCCTTTTGTTAATTATGTAGGTAGATTTTGTAAGCCTCTGTAATAATATAGATCTATGCTGCTGACTCTGTATTTGCTACCTACTTTGTGTCCTCTCACATGTCAATATGATATTCGTAAGGGTCACCACTTCTGGCCTGCCCATCACACCCTCTTTTCATTCAAGTCCATGTTTTAAGTACACTTCTTCCAAACTGCCTATAAAAGCTAGCCTTTCCTTCAAGACCTGTCAACAAAGAAGTGTATGAGGAGAAAAAAAAAAAAACAAATGAGGCCATCACTTTGTATTGGGAAACGCACCAGCAAATATTTTGTTCTGTCTCAATGTTCATCTACAAACTGGACGTTGCAGTAAGATCTTTGGGAGTGCTACTATCACTTTAGTCTATAAGCCCTTAAGCTTCTAATGTCTTACAAAAAAACCATATACCTACCAGGGAGAACTTATTTTGAGCGGTAGGACTTTGTTTTAACTATATTGCATCATATTTTTTCCAGAAGGATAAAGAAACTTTTTTTGATTAATTATTTTGTCTTTTAATCTTGCATTCTTCAAGCAAAGTCATTTTTCAAAGCACAGAAGGCTAAAGGATTGTTAAGCTAAAGAAGCTTCATCTGAGTTCCATACAAACTAAATTATTATATTTCCAGATTTCCTCTTGCTTTGCTACAAGTCACAATGAGGAAAAAGTTGGGCTCCTTTGATGTGAAAAAAAGCAATATATCACTTCGCTGAAAGAACATTTCTCAGTCTCTCATGTGAAAAAGGATTAACACCTCCAACAAAGGTCCTGTAGATCACAGAACTAAGCAGCAATACTGCACAGTATTCCTGAGGAGTAGAAAAACTGTATTTAAGCAAGAGATTGTTTGAACTGGCAAACAGAAGCTTTTTAATAGCTGAAGATCTAAGATAAAGGATTAAACCTTTCTGAAGTATCTGCACTTAAACAACTCCAAAGACAAGGAAGCGAGTTTAAATTCATGAAAGATGGTCTTTGTTTTCCTAAATGAACCATGTTCTTTAGTGTCAAAACAAAATCCATTCACAGCATTGTCAACTACATAAACTTCATGACAATGCGGCTTATCTACCAAAGTCTGACCTTTCTTACTTTTTAAAATTTTTACTAGTTTGAGCATCTGCCTTCTGCTTGCCTGACTTCATAGTTGAGAGCAACTTATCGTTCTCCTTTTAATGGGCGCTTGTACAGTATGTAGAAGCAGAACATGTGAAGTAAGATGTTCGTTTTAAGTGGCCACTTGTGTCATTTTCCTCCGTGTTACAACTCAGACTTGGTACTTTATCTCTGATAAAACATCAGTGGGTTTATAGGAATTAAATGGTTCAAGTGGCATTAAAAAGAATTTGCTGTTATCGACTGCAGGAATGTGGGATAATTAGTAGTTATTAGGCATCAGGAAAGGTAGGAATTTCTTACCTTATTTTTATTGTCAGAAGTTGAATATGAGAAAATGAGATGTCAGAATGTCATTAAAACTTCCCATACCATTTTTTCTATTTATTTTTAACAAAACCACTGCTTAGCTTGCTATCTTAAGAAGAAAATTACAACATTTTTTATCTCAAGCAGCCAACAGGTAACCTTCTGACCTTTTCAGTAAATCCTCAACTGAACCTCTGAAATTGGGGTGATTTAGCATTTTATGGCTCAGAATAAAAATCTCTAATTCTGTTTCCAAATAGTGTATACTGAATACACATTTTATTAAGCTCTTGACTCATTCAGCCATGTGTATTTTGTAAAGTTCCTATGGTTATTGTTTTACAATAGCTGCTTCCAGAAGCATTGTAAGGGTTTCAATTAATCAGCTCTTTGTGTGCTTCAGACTATGCAAATTTATCACATCAGACCATTCAGCAGCTCATGGGAAAGCAGTGTACAAACTGTATTGTCTTCTAGCACCTCCTCTCATTTAGAGTGATGTTTTTAATAAGAAAACTAATCAAGTTTACTTATGCATTATTTATCTGTTAATTTTAATTCTGTTCTTTACCTCTTATGTCAAATGGGATGTAGCAAGTGATATGATAGATCAGTGAATGATTCAATATTGAACAAAGCTTATGTGATGCAGCACTTTTTTTCTTCTGGACTTGTTTTGTGCTTAGTTAGCCAACACAGTATGTAATTAGAGAGTTTTGAAGCAGATGCACATTTTTGTTTAACCCTACTAATTTTTGCAAATCTCTTTGTCACTTGTCCACAATATACGGCGCGGTGTTATAGCTACAACTCCTCTTAATTATATGACGTAGTCTTATTTCTCAGGAGTATTTCCAAATTCAGACAAGTCTGGTAAATCTAGAATAGACGCCTTTCAACTTAGTTTTAGCTCTTTTTCCACCGTATCATTAGAATAAGTAAACAAGCACATTTAGTAACGTGCTTCTTTTTATCTTGCTGATAGAAACTGGTATTACTGCTGCTTCTATTCACTTAGCCTCCTTTGCTTGCTAATGTCCCTCCTGCTGGTAGTAATTAGTTTTCTATATTAGGTTGTTTTGACTTATTTGATGATTTTTTTTTTCATTTGGCATGTGTGTGTATAGAAGGCATCTTATCGTAGCCCAGTGAAAAACTTTCCCATACTGTTGTGTTTGGTCCCTGCCCCCTCCCTGCTGCCCCCCTTTCCTCCTCCCTTCCGAACTGCTGTTTTACAAGCCTGCATATGCTGGTGTTTGCCAGCAAACTGTAAAAGCAACCACATAAAACATATCAATTCTGGAAACCTGAATGTCTCCTGATAAGAAAAAGAAGCTCTTAAAGGACAAAAGTACTTTTTGGGTGAGAGGATCTTTGTGCTCTGTCAGGGGGTACATGGGTGTTGAGATGCTGTCGGGATTGATGCAGATAGCCTGTGTGAGGATGGGGGCCACCAAGCATGGTCAGAGGGTTGTCATTTATTGGCTGGCATACAATAGCAGTGAAAAACACCGCCTATGGCTGTTTTATACTTGCATGTTAAACCACTGTAGATGTCTGATTTAAGTTTACTCTAAGGTAAACTGTTATCCTAGCAGTAAACTACCATGCTTAATCTACTCTTTTTTTTGAGAGACGGAGAGAGGGATATCTTAAAAGCATCTGTTAGCATTTTCACTAATTTTCCCTCAAAGGTGACATTACAAAATTGATATCTGAAGTTCTTTCCTAGAATTCAATTTTTTTTTTTTTTTCATTTGACAAGAAATGAGATAAAGCAAGCTGCTGGATGCTTTCTTGCTCAAACATACAACCCACATTAAAAAAAAAAAAATTGTTTCTTGTTTTGTCTGCAGCCTTTTCTGGTTGCTAATGTTTGATTCTGGCCCTAGATGAGAACTACAGAGTGTAGAAGTGAGGGCAGATTGAGGCCCGTAACAATATAGCATTTCGTCTGAAATTGTATGGCTAACTTTCAGATGCAGCTTATAAAAACTGTGAGGGGAAGGAAAGTGATTGAAACCAAATTATATTGTGTGTCTTGTGTGAATGCTGGGGAATGATTTTCATGTGGTGTCTAAATCTGTAACAATTAGGAAATCTTAAAAACTTGGCAGTAGGAGCCAGAGCAAAGTCGCCTACTAGTTTGAGCGTGTCCTGTTTATGAATATTGTACGGAGGGCGGTTGGGCGGTTCACTTGTGCAATGCCGTTCTTACTTGGACAGGGCAACATTTGGAACTTGAGGCTGTCTTAAATCCTGTCTCTTCTTTTCTCCTTCACTGTTTTATTAGCCAGTTGCAAGCGGTAATTCCACTTACGTGGATTAATTCACTTGATCACTTTTTCGCAGCTGCTCGGCAGTGCGGAACTGCCAGGTTTGCCTTTTACTGCCCTGCTCAGAGATGGGGGATGAAAATGAGCAGCAAAGTCAGGAGCTTACAGTGCAGACTGGCAAGTGTCAGTCTCGTAAAGAGCTTCTGAAGGCAAGTGACTGCAAAATAAAATCAAGTTTACATTTTGAAATTAATTGCAGTAACTTGCTTTTTAGGAATAAAGGTGTCTTTCAGCTTTTTAAATGATTTTTTTTGTGAGAAAGAGTGAATTTTTTTAAAACACAGGGGAGGAAGAAGCTTTTCTCTGTCCTGTTCTCTAAAGACATATGGACATGCTATAGATCTGTTATAAACTCAGCAACTCTTTAAAATACAGAAGCTTGAGATTTTATAGCTTTCTCTTTTCTGTTTTTTTTTTTTTTCCTGTGAAATAGAAACTTTATAAATGGCCTAGTGAGCTTCACATTGCTGGATTCTGTCTAAATATTTTGTTTTTAACTTCTAAGCTCATTATGCTGTCTTTGTGTTAACTTGTATTAAAATCTGTCAGCTATGACTGGTCTCATAACCACAGTCAGCGGACCAGAATAAGTTAATTATTTACTTGTGTCACTAGTGCTCTTCATCTAATGAAATGCACAGCTGTGTTAGATCTGCAGTTGGGTGTGTAGGTCCCATTGTTATACAAGTCAGCGGAGGGTAGAAGCCGCTATGATGGAGAGCCCTCAGTTCTTTCTGCTGTTCTGCCTTTCTGTGTCGATTTCATGGATCTTTTATCATTCACTTTCACACAAAACAAACAACACAGTGGCTGTCTGCTATGGGAACCAGCTTGGCATATAAAAGGTTTTCAGAGCCTAAAGTAATTTTAAGTTAGCTAAGATTTAATTTTTGGCTTACAGGTGCCGT
>WHYT01015840.1:85082-110094 GCA_009806455.1 Tetrax tetrax
TTTTTTTTTTTTTTTTTTTTTTTTTTTTTTTTTTTTTTCATTTTCAGCAAATGATTGCTGCTTGGCAGGGAGGGTAGAAGGATGTTATTGATTTATCATAATAGCACAACGAAAATTAGTTTCAATAGGTTTAAAAACTAAATACAACTCCCCCCGCTTCCCCCAGACACTCCAGCCTCTTTTTTTTTTTTTCCTGCTCCCTTCCCCCATACTTACCATTCTCACTCTGTTAACTACTGTCCCGTACACCTATCCCTGTCTTGCTTGGACGCTGGAAGAGGAGCTCCCTCCTGAGCAGACGCCAATATCCCCCTGTGAACTGGCTGGTTGGGGGATGCCTTTTTAGGGATGTAACCAGCACCCTCAGTCTTCCAGGAGCCCCCTCTGCTCCAGGACTGTTCCCAAAGCGTGCTCTGGCAGTTGCAGCGGGCTGAGCTCAAATAGCTTACAGGCTTTTTCAGCTCTAAGAACTTCTGGAAGAAATTGTCCAACTGAAACAGTAGCTTTGGTTCAAAGGAGTGTGGGCTTAAGCAGCTGCATTTTAGCACCTGAATTTGAATGTTAGATCTCTCAGTCATTTACAGCTGCAGTATTTTGATTTGCAGAATTCACAGTACAAACAGTTGTGAGGATTGGAAGGAAAATTTTGGGATGTATGACAGATTATTTTAAATGAGTTTTCATGTTTCTGTTTAATCTTTCCCAAATAATTTAAGAGTTTGGGGGGGCTGGTTTGTTTTACATCCATACTGATGAAAACTGAAAACAAACTTCCAAAACTTTTAAAGGCACAGTTTGTGTTCATGGACTGGCAAAATATAAGCAGTCGAAGGAGTGGATTGTACTTTGTAATTCATCGAAAGCAGTCTTTGCTGAGCAAGTGGATGCTACCTGAAAAAATCTTTGGGGTTGGGTTTTTGTTTTTAATTATTTTCCCCTACTTATCTCCTCTCAGTTCCTGTCAAAGTCCTGACTTGATTTGGTTTTATTCACAGTATTTAGCAAAGATACATATGATAAACAAATTTCTAATCAATAATAATTTTGTATGTCCAAAAGAGATACTGTAAGAGTCCTGATTTCTTAATTTTTTGGCAGGAAATTATAACATCAGCTTTAAAAACTAGGTCTTCCTTGAGATATTCCAGTCTGACTGGTCAGAAATTTCTGTTTGCCTCTGAAAACTATCTAAAGCTTTCTTCCCTAATTTGCTAACTCACAAATCACTGGGAGTATTATGTAAAGGTATGCTAATTTTGCCAGTCCTGTCACAAGGGCTCTCTTCTATCCTGCACATTGTGAGCACTGGTCATGGTAATGAATCTGTGTAAAAAGTGATCCATGAGAAAGAGAGGAGGAGGAAAACACTAAAGAAAATCTGGTGATGAGCATCAGCCCTGCTGGTGGTTTGCTGTTTGTGAATTGAAATGTTTTCTCTTCTGCAGGGGTGTGTGGACTGATTGTTCCTCAGGAAGACATGCCATTTTGCGATACAGGAATCTGTCCAGATATCATAATGAACCCTCATGGCTTCCCATCGCGTATGACGGTTAGTGGTGATGTTATGATTAAAGAGACAGTGTCCCCTCATAGGGAAAGTGAAGTAGATTAGCCAGGAAAAAAAGAAAAAGTTTGAAACACAGTTTCACTGAGAATATTCTCCAGTCATTATGCCATATGTTTGCTTTCCTGTAAATATACAGCCTTCTGTTTTGTGTGTTTTGAAACATCCTACTGTGAAAGGAGTAGGGATGCAGGCTGTTTGTGCACCATTCTCATTTTGTTCTGTAGCAAGCTAATAGGAAAGTGACTGAATACCTTGCTTGCACCCTTTCTGTTTGAAAATTTCTTGCTCTCCCTCTTCCTTCCCTATTGCCAAAGCCCACTAAGCCAGCTGGGGCAGACTGTGAGGGGAGGGATGGAGAGGAGTTTCAGTAATAGTTCCAGACCTAGATTACACATGCCTCCTTGGAAGTGATGCCAGTCTTGCACCTGTGCTGCAGAGTCACACTAAATACCTCATAGCCTGGCCTTTATATGGAACTTCCACTGATTACTTTGTACAGCCTCTGATCTTTTTTTCGTTGTTAGCTTCTTCCCTTCTGTTTCCCTGGCTGCACTGTAGCATGTCAATCTCTGAGGCTGTCTTCCACAGCAGAAGGTCACACTAGATCTTGCTCATTTTCCAGACAGATGGAAAAAAATGGAGCTGCCTGACTCTGGACCTTAAAGATGTTCCCAGATCCTGTGATGAGTCCACTTTTCCCTCCTTCACACAGGAGTACTTTCTGTTCTTGTGCTTCTTCCACTCCTCCCATTGCATGCAATAACCCAGGCTGCCATCTCAGACACTTTGCCTGGTTTATTTACACTGTGACAGATCCAGAGATGTGCCCGTATGAGTGAGCAGGCTGTTAACTCTGCTTTTCCTTGCACAGGTAGGAAAATTAATTGAACTCCTGGCTGGAAAGGCTGGGGTCCTAGATGGCAGATTTCACTATGGAACAGCTTTCGGAGGCAGTAAAGTTAAGGATGTGTGTGAAGATCTGATTCGCCATGGTTATAACTACCTAGGGAAGGACTACGTAACATCTGGTATCACTGGGTAAGAATCTGCTGTATAGATTTAGACGTTTCAGGGGAGTGGGGAAATCCTGTTGAGACATCTGAAAAATCTTCTTGTGTCTCAAAGCTCAGCTCAGGAACTTTCTCTTATTTGCAAACTGCTCTGTGAGATGGAGGGAAGAAGCTGAAGAATGGTGCACTTCCTTTTTTTTTTTAGTTTTTCCTTAGAGGTATTTTGTGGTTGCACATTTAAAGAATTACTAGTATTTGCATGGCTGTAATGTGAATGGCCCTTGTAGTACATAGGAAAATCTCTCAACTTCTGCATGCAAAGAAGGTAAAATGAAGGTTTTCTTTCCGAGAGACTGTAAGAAATTTCAAGTATCTTATATATGCTTGGAATCAATTATGCATTTTCATACTGACTTTATTAATACTGTAAAATATGGATTTGGCAGGTGTCTGTTCCTTAGGAATATTTTGTGTGTGCTCTTTTTTCTTTTTTTTTTTTTTCTTCTTTCGATTACACAATGATTCAGTCTGGCATAACACTCTAATCTGCAAACTTCCTGCTGTGTTGATCGGACTGGCTTCTGAGACACAGAGTTCAAAGAACGTAAGATAGTTTAGGAACAGGAAAAGGCCATATGGCTCCACATGCCGGCCCTTCCAAAACCTATCTTAATCCTACCTTCCTGCTATTTTTATTATCTTCCCAGTCTCCTTCTTCTCAAGGAACAAGTTTAGGTCTCTCTTGTAAGTTTTTTTTAATACTTTTTATTTTAATTGCTTTTCCTACCAACTTGTTCCATATGTCGTTTCTCTTTTTGTTTTCAGAGAGACTATTTTGTTTTCCTTACCCAGTCCATATTCCATAACTTGTATATCAAGTATCCCAATGTTTGAAACACTTTTGATTGATACATCACGGTAACTTTTAACAAATCTGACTAATCTTGTTTCCTAGGGAGAATAAAATCATCTCGCTCTAAAAATCCCCTGTCTCCAAAATTCAACTTTGTAGTACCCTATTTAGAGATTGCTTTAGGATATTGATATTCTTCCAAGAAAATTTCACATGCTTAATATTTTTTTTTATAAAATTTGAAAGCACATTTCATAACAATGTGGAAGTTTGCAAATTCCAAATGTCTAGTTAAGTTTTATTATTTTCTTTAATAGGGAGCTTTTGGAATAACACTGCATCATGCCAGTAATGACTCTGAATGGGAAGTGCAATGCTCTTGTCTCCTGCTTGTTTTTACATTGCATACACATTTAAAAAAAAATAAATCAGTGGCAGAGCTGAGTTTGTCCGTGTTAAATCTGATCGTTCCTGGTTCTGAAGGTGGTAGCTGGGAAATGATTGAGTGCTTTCAACTGTTGCTTTCTCATCTTTAGGCACTTATGCTGTTCTTAGAGTTGGGGATGTTTGAAACACAGAAGTCTTTAGCCATTACTCCAGCTCACAGAATGGAGCAGCACCCTCCATACTGCTTACAGATGTTCCCAAACTGATGCAAGTGTCTAAACACGCCTCTCAAGAGCCCTTTTACCCTGCCCCAGTGCCAGCCTGGGCAGTGATTGTTGTCCCATGGGTACAGCTCCTGAGCAGTGCTGCAGGGGCCCTGCACCGGTGCACAGCCGCTAAGGGAGGGCTTTCACCCACCCCTCCGAGTCTTGCGTTGCGCTTTGAAGTGGTGCGCAGGGAGAATTAATGGATGGGGAGACCGTCAAGCTCATAGTGTACCACTGCTAAGCTATCCTTGCAAATGCAAATTCCTTAAAGTGCTCCTATTAAAATTATGTTTTGAGCATTTATGCTGCATGTATTTGTTTACATATATGCTTACTTTTGTTTTGTGTGTGAATATCACACAAGTGCAGGGATAAAAATTAAAATATCTTAAATCACTCTTCAGGGTCTGACACATTTGCAGTCTTTATCAGTTGCTGATGACACTATTGAAACATTCCTGCACAGACAGCGGAGGAACCTAACACGGTGAAGCTGAACCAGGGACCTGCAGCTGGAGCAGCATGTCTGTGCAGCGTATGGCCAGAGTTCAGGAACTTGTTTCTTGCTAGGGTGGATATAGCAGTATGTGGTGCTGGAAGTGTACTGCTCTTGTGTTCAGAAGGATTCCCTGTGGGGTTTTCAGATTGATTACCCTGAAAGCCCAAACACATTTTTCTAGCACTCGGGATTCTCAGTTGTTTCAAATTCCTCCTGTACACCATGCTCTTGTAAATATACGCTAACTGTGAATATTTGTTTTGTTTTGTTTTTCTTTTGTTCCTTCAGGGAACCTTTGGAAGCATATATCTATTTTGGCCCTGTGTATTACCAGAAACTAAAACACATGGTGTTGGATAAAATGCATGCAAGAGCTCGAGGACCCAGAGCAGTGCTCACCAGGTATTGTTACAGGCTACGCACAAAATTCTTACTGTACATTCAGAAGTGTGCCCAGCTGACTATCAAGTATAAAGCAAAGTTTGTTTACCTTTTGATACTTGACATAGAATGCTATTACCTGTTAATGTGCTATTACAGACTAAAAACTCTCACAGTAGACTGTGGCAGGAGGTTGTTCTCAATGTCCAGGTGTGTGCTGTGTGGTCCAAAACGGAATTTGCTTCTCAGACTTCTGTTGGTAAAAATACCATCTGCTGATTCATAGTGCACACTCTGGCCCTTTCCTGTCAGATTGCTCATATCATAGGTATTTTAGGATTACCTTTTTTTTCTTTAACATTTACACTTTTACAAAATTGAGTATGAATAGAAGGAAGAAATTTCTTTTAATATTTCAGCATCCTTTGGTGTTCAGCAGGTTGATATTGATGTGGCCCATGTCTTCAACTGTCAATGCAAAACAAATATAGTGGCCCTGGGGTAGTGCAAACAACCACTAGAATAATATGCATCTCTGGTATACTGGGCTTTGCCTTGCAGACTTTTCTGTTCAACTTTAAAACTGAATTTAGGTTCTATGTGCTGGTCCACAGTTGCAGGAGAATAGCACTTTCACACAAATAAATGGCAAAAGTTACAGAAATGCCAACAATAAATCTCCATTTTATTTGCCTAGTGACAGATATGTCCTCAGTTTCTTTGAAATCATCATAATTGCACTAAACCTGAACTTTGTTTTCTCTCCAGCAAAAAGGTTGATTGCTGTGTTAATGTCTTCTGGTGTCAAATTTTGAAGTCAAGCGGATGTACTCTGAGTAACAGGTAATATAAGCCCATGGAGGTGGGCTTATATTGTCTGGGCCTTTGGAAAATTTGAAGCATCCTGCTTTTACTGATGTTATTTACCTTTCCTCCTTAAAGCCTAGGCAGCTTTTTCACTTTTTAGCTGTAGGGCTGCTTGCACCCATGTTGTATATTGCTGATATTCCTGGCTTACAACAAACAGTTCAGTGGTAGAGGCTGTATTTTGAGGAAGCTTCTAGTGAATTTTTAGTCCACCTCTCTCCATCACAGTAGGATTTGCTAAATCTTGATAGAAATTTAATTGCCAGTTAGTCTTGAATATTCTAGCAAACATTATTCCACATGCCCTTTGCCAGTCTTTCTGGACTGTCATGTACACCATTTATACCTCACCTGTTGCACGGTGGTACTCTTTGACCAGTTGCTTTTGTACTGTTTTTGAGATGGAAGCACAAAGTCACATCTATCCTGCCCTTATTCTTCCCTATTACAAGCATGAGTCATATCCTTTAATTCTTAATTTATTTTTGTGCCTCTTGTGTGCTGATCCACTTCTCTTGCCTTGTCTGCCCGCACAACAAGTTAGCCAGTCTGTCCTCTTAATAGGTGCAGCTTTCATCTGTTAACATGCCGGTAGAGACTGGAGGGGCAGGTCTCTGCTGTACCTGATTCAGAAGTATCTTTCTTGCTTGCTTTTCATTGCATATTTCCTTTGCCTTTTGGCTTTTCAACCTTATGCTGTCTCTAGGACAAATTGAAGTTGTTTCACGCTTTCCATGAAAGTAAATACCAGTGGTGGGACTGAGAGACTAATCATCAAAAGTTTGTGTCCTGGTTCTGGCTAGGACGGGGTTAATTTTCACCTGAGCTGGGAGAAGAATTGGAGCTGGTGGCACCTGTGGGTGGGGGACACAGCTGGGATAGGTTACTAATTAGCCAACAGCTGGGATACCTTACCCAGATTAGCCAAAGGGCTGTTCCATCCCATGTGACATCATGCTCAGTGAAGGTAATGTTTACATGTAAAGATGAAGGTGATGTGATTTTTTTCCATCCCTTACTTTCTTTGACTTCTTTATTCCAGTATTATTCCAATACTATGTATTTAGGGCTCTTTATTTGACTTTCAGGAAAGCTAGTGGATGTTCAGTTTGTGCTGCCTCTTGACTAGTCTTTCAGGAATTTTCTTTTTTCTCCTCAACTAATTAAACTTGCTATTGGCATCACCTCTGCTGAGGGAATCTGCTTTCCAACTTTCATACTCACTCACTGTTGTTTTATCATCCATTGCACTTCCTGGAGAGAAGATTGCCTCTAATCTTGTTTTTTGCTTTTAAAAGTAATCCTGTAACAGCTTCTAACATGGAAATTGTTTGTCATTGTCTAGAAATGCATTTTATTATATATTAAATGTACCTTAAATGACAGAGCAAAGCCGTATTTCCATCTGGAATAAGGCGGAAGACTTGAGTTCCTTGAATGTCACTGATTCTAGATATTGTTCTGATTAAAACAAGACTTTGTAGGATCACAAAGCAGCACTCTGTCAACACAGTAAAAAAACATGAGGATGTTGCCCTCTGAATTGGTTTTTGTTAAATGAAATGCAATACTTCATTTATTTTGCCATGAGTAGTTGACAATTAATTTAAAACGCAGTTCTATATATGGTGTTGCCTAGATACCCAGTCCTGCTAAATCTTTTTCATAGATAAACCGCTCTTAGTTTTCCTTACAAGAGATCAATATAAGCTTTCTGCATGCATAGTTGTTTTGATGGACATTGTCAGAGCTGCCACCTGCTTGTCTTTTGAACTCATAAAATGTGTCGGTTCCTATTATACTGCAAGGGAGTAATGTGATGACACTGGTGAGGCTCCTGTGTCTGCTCTGGAGCTATGGGAGTACGGTGCACCCTCCTCCTTCAGGCAGTTTTTCTAGGTAATACTCCACTTCTTGGAGGTCAACATTTCAGCCAGCGACTACATTTCGAGTTAGTCACTGGTTTTCCGTGGCAGGCACAAGTGAGATCTGCTGAGACCCACAAGGCCTGCTCTTATTCCTGATGGGAGACTTCTTTCCCTCCACTGGCCAATGAAACAAGGAACAGGGCCATAAAGCTGAACCCACTGCTTTTCCAGAAAATGCAGAATTAGTGCCAATAAATTCTTAATGTACTTAAAAACACTGAAGTTAATTGTTTTATGGGGTTTTTTTTTCCAATTGCAGCAGTTAAATAGTATGAAGACCACTGACCTTATTTAAACAATCACTGCATTTTATTTAGCACTTAAGAATTTTGAGAACTTTCTATCTTTTTTCTTTAAATATGGAAAATGTCTTTTTAATGATATTCCCAATCTTATTTTCAAGAATCTGCTTTGATTTCAGAATCAGAAAAAAAGAATGGAAGGAATTGCCCAAGGCAACAGCTGCAGTGTACATGTGTACAGAGGGAAAGGGGAAGAACAAATGCTTTATAAATACTGTTTTAACATTTTAAACAACCTTTGGTGTGAGGAATTTTCAAACTCATATGAGCTGGAAGGAAAATCTGATAGACTTGGGGAGCAAAAGATAGACTGTTTTCAAAGGCCCAGTCTCAATATTGAAATTTTTAGTACTTTAGAAAACTACTTTTTAGGGAGGGAGGATCTTGTTTTGTTTTGGGTTTTTTTGGTTTGGTGATGTTTTTTTTTTTTTTGGTTAGTTTTTTTTGTTTGGTTGGGTTTTTTTAATGAGGTCATCTTGACATTCAGTGGGAGTGAAACACTTAAGAGCTTAAGTGGAGTTTTTCATTTTGGGCGGTTTTTTGTGGTTTGGGTTATTTTAAATAGGATTTCAGCTGCCATAGAAATCTTTATCTTGTATCTGCTGGAAGATCCATAGCATATCAACTCTTAAAGGGCTGGACAGAGACTTTATTGAGGCTCACATTTATGAAGCTATTTTGGCATTTTATTCTGTGGAACAGCACCTGGTGAAACTTTTGAAAGTAGACTCGTGCATTAACTAATATTATAGAAGTCAATTGCTAAAAGGAACTTGGGGACTTCTAGGACTGCAGCAAATGCCTGTATCTTTGGAGGTCCCAGCTCTTTCAAAAATCTGTCTCTTGGGACTTCAGAAGAGAAACTGCATTCGCCACAGTGCTAGTCCTTTAAAAAAGCATCTGAACAGTGACGGTACCATCGTCTAGGGAGGGGGCCCTAGGGAGTTTAATCAGGATGTAAATGACTTCTGTCCATTCTCCCAACAATGGGCAAAATAGAAAGTTATATGAATGAAGAAGACAATTTGAATTACAAGCAGATTATTAAAGTTCCAGCGTGATCCGAGTAAGGGAAACCACTTCCCCCTAAAAACAAATACAACTTGCATCTTTAGAAGATATTTTGGTCAGGTAATCAGGTATATTTTTTGTACTTGTTACAAAAGATTATTAGATGTTGAAAACTTTCAGAAATAATTTTTTCCGAGTTAAATAAATTGGCTAACGCTTACTTTTAATATATGTAGTATGCTTAACAAAGTTGGCTGTTAGAAGTAATATAAAAAAGCCTCTGAAAGTTATGGACCAGATCTGTCACTGGGTATTGTAGGTGGATTACACTGCTGCAGGTATCAGAAACAGCACATAAACATAGGGTTTCACTGAGCAGCGAAGCCTATTCTGATTGCCAATAATATTATTTTATACCTTCTCTTTGCTGTCATGCTTCTGGGAATATACAAAAGTTGAAGTATTTGGTAAAATGCACATAATATATTAGTGCTTTAGGAATTTGAGATTGGTTTTGCTTCATAGTTCACTCTAATACTTGCAACCTAAGTACGACTGCAGTGCGCTAGTATGAGGATAGAACTGATACTGTAGAAACTGCAGTATGACAAACGACATTAAATGTTTGACTGTCCAATGAAAAAAAAAAAGGCTTAAACAGTCATAATATTTTAAAATAATATATTGTACCTTGCCTTTACACCTCAAAATCTTTAGCATATACTTACACTACTTTGTTTAAACTTTCCTGTAGCACCATGAGGACAGGAAAAGAGAGTTTGGTTTGTGTTGAGGAACTACAGAACCAGGAACCTATCAATACTAAAATTAATCTGTTAACTGTCAGACACGAAAAAAATAAACTAGATAAAAAATAAACTAGTTAGTATTTCAGTAATCAGTGAGCAATATATGCACTACTTGTTTACTGCTTCGTTTTGGTATTCTCTCCCAGATGAAAAATGGTTTTATTTTAAGAATGTAATCTTACTTAGCTGTAGTTCAGCTGAGACATTAGCTTTCGTTAGCTGCTGAATATTGTTTAATTCAGTTAGCTACAAACTATAATGAATGTCTCATCAAAAAAAAGAGTACTAAATCTGTATCCAGCAGTCTTGGATACTCTTCCGTGTTTTTTTTTTGTTTTCACTTATTCTGCTACATTCTGTGAAGTAAAGAATTGTGAGCTGACACTGCAGTTGCTACTCACAGAACTACATCGTACTGCTAGTGCAGAAGCAGAGATGAATTGCTTCAACTTCAATAACACATTTGTGAGATCAGCAATGCTGATTTGTAGAAGACTGTTGTCCATTCATTCTTTACTGTTGCTAAAGTTTGAAGACAGGCATTCCTGGAGTTGTAGAATAAATGTTCTGGAATACTTACTACTTTTTTCAAATATTTATTTCAAAGACAACCCACTGAAGGTCGATCCCGTGATGGTGGTTTACGTCTTGGAGAAATGGAACGGGATTGTTTGATAGGTTATGGAGCCAGCATGCTTCTGTTGGAGAGACTGATGATTTCAAGTGATGCCTTTGAAGTGGATGTTTGTGGGCAGTGTGGCTTGCTGGGGTACTCTGGCTGGTAAGTTATCTAACTGTAAGGCTTTTTCTAAATCATGGTGTCCCTGCCTCACTTTGTGGATATTTCATACGTACTCATATTTTCAAAAAACTCCTTGACCTTAAGTGCTGGTGGGAAAGGTTACCTTCACTCTGTCTACTACCTCCCTTCCCACCTGCAGGGGATTAGCAAACCCCCAGTCCCATATATCATCAACTTTTTCAAAGGGGAAACTAGCTGTGTCAATGTCTTTGATTCTTCTGACATCAGAAATGAGATTACTAGCTAGGCTAGTCACAGATCTTCCTGGTACAACCACGTGTTGAAGCTCGCAAGGCTGAAGAGGGAGAGTGGCCACAGAATGGGAGAAGAAAGCAACATCTCCTGTTTTCTTGTGCTCTAGCTATGGAGTTTGTAATCACGTGCATACCGCTTTCTTTGACTGTGCCCCTCCCAAATGCCTTTGGCTTTGTAGTCTTGTAAGACAAGGAGCTCCTCTTAAGCATTAGACAAATACACCAATCCCATGTTGGAGCCTGAGAGACAAGCAACTGTCTGGTTGGAAATTCAGTTGACTTCTGACCAACTGCTTTGTCCCTAAGAAATTTATCTCTAGACTAACTAGTGGTCTTGCTGTCTTACTCTGGATCCTAAGCCAGTACTTGCATGCAAACGGGGTTTGCATGTAGGGGGAACATAAAACTGGATGTCAAAACTATGTGGAGCTCCATAGTAACACTATGGACTTGCTCTTAACCATCTATTCTCTAGACTAATTTTGAGGTGCTAGATTTCAAGTTGCCTTGTACCATGGTGGAAATACACCACTATTATTAGAAGATAGGGAAGATTCTTCATATGTTCTTTAGAGGTGAGGGAAATGTTTTGCTTTAGCTGTTTTTTAGCCAGGCAGAAAAGAGAATTGTGAGACCGACAGAAATTTATGAGCTAGGAAGTTCTTGCAAGCTCTCTTAAAACAGGTGACCTGGAATCCCATGACTAAGGGAGGAAAAAATCAACAATACGAGTTCAATTTACAAGTTACTCCAATATTTTTGTTGGGGGACATGGGCAGTTGGAAGGAGGATGAGAGAGAGTCATTTCTGAATACCTCAAAAGAACATTGCTGGAAACTTGCTGCATCTGGGATATCAATATCGACCTATGGAGAGATGCAGGAAATCAGACTTTATTCACTTCACTGCTTCAGGAGTGATTTTTCCATGATACAATGAAACAGGAAAGTAAGAGGTGTTCTCAGTTTGTAGATGTGTAAAAGTGACGGATACCGTTTCTGCCCTTGGTCAGACCTTTCTTCTGAAGCACGTGGCTTCTGGCCAGCAACCAAGCACCACGTTTGTCTGCTAATAGCAGCAGCAGTTCTGCTCCTCATGGAGCAAAGTTCAGACAGAGGTAGGTAAACACATGTGAAATCCAGAGGAGAGACGAGACCTACTCTGTGCATCCTGTTGTGGTTGGTGATTTTTTAGTTGGGCATTGTCCTACTGGCTTTTGCACAGTAAGCATTTTTGAAAGTCCTGTTTTTCTTGAGTGTGTGTACACTGTAAGTAATAAGTGAGGTCTTTTTCTAATCCAAGTTTCTTAAAACTACTGCAATGCAAATACCATTTGAAGGAAGTTGTCTGACAGGAAGGGCATGTCATAAGTCAAACAAGGAGTCACTTCTAACTGTGTGAAGTACTGCCTTAAAAAAACCCATGTGCGGATGTAGCTCAATTATTTTTTTACAAGAACTTAGCTTTCAGAGTGGTCCCTGAAGATTTTCAGAGACCATAGAAAGTGAGGGCACCTTGAAAAAAATTAGGAATTTGAATTTGAAATTTAGAAATTTGAATTTGAATTTATTTTTAAGGTGTTGTTAATATATTTCATATTTTGAAGTTTGTAACAAAGCTTAGTAACCCTTTTTATATAACTGTGAAATACACTGCTCTCAGACAGAGCCAGACATTCTTGCAATCTGATTCTGTGAAAAGCTGTCTGCTGTGTGACAGTAATCAGTAAGAGGTAGCTTCTGTGAAATGATATGCTGTGTCTACCAGTAACTGAAGCAAGTGGCCCTATAATGAGCATCACAGTAGGGACCAAGTCATTAAGAGAAACTTCCAAAGTGTCCTTTTCAGTGATTCTGGCATTAACAAGACATTGCTGCAAGAAGCCTTTTAGAAACATATTGTTTGATGGCTAGCTTTAAGGGCACTTGTCTTAAGGAAGATGTGCCCTTCCTCCAAGGCAAGGACTAGCCACTGGGTATGTTCTTCTGCAAGGTGGTAACAGCAGATCAGTCGGGGTCTGAATTGGTACTTTCACAGGGGAAGGGGACCATTGTGGCAGTGACTGAATTTGTCCCTGTAAAAAATACAGTAGAAACCTACTGTGATGTACTGATTCTATACAAATTTTCCAACTTTGCTGTTCTACACATGCTCAGGGTCGGGACTCTACTGAATACAATGAGCAGAACTTGGACCTTTTTTGATGATAAGATGAGAAGTTATTCCAATCTCTGGAGTCTGAGCATTTTAAACTATTCATGAAGAAGAATTTTGTTTCTGGTCCAGATTCAGTCATGCCACAGTTGCTTTTTCCTGTCCAGTTAACTACCAGTTCTAGTACCAAATGGTCTTTCAAGAACTTCAGTTTCTGTGACTTCTGTTTGACAGAGCTTTGTGCTTACTGCACCTTAACCTTTCTGGGTTATAAACCTGCAGTTGAGGTCTATTCTGTTTTAAGGGCATGCTAACTGTAACATTTCCCCTATGTAACAGTGTCGACAGGAGAAGTCTGTTCCAGGGAAACATCTATTACCTTCTAACTGCCTATGGTCAGATTTAGACAAAGCCAAAGTAATTACTGGGGATAAGTGAAGCTTCATTCCTCATCATGAACTGCATAAATGTAATTAAGGCTTCTGTACCATTAGTTGAAAGCTTTCTTGGCTTATAAAAAAAAAAAAAGAAAAAGAAAAAAAAATAACCCCAAGTATGGAGCATGTGGAGGTCAAGGCAACCACAGTAATCTTGTGAAATAACCAGCTCTTCAACATGCTCTATAAGTATGTCTGTAAAAGAGAAGTAGCAGCATCTGAAAAAGTAACTGGAAGACTAATGCTGACTCTCATAACCAAGAACCTTCTTAACACTAATCAACTCTATTGGACCTGTCCCCATTGACTGCCACGTGCTCTAGGTCAAGTTCACTGGTAACAGAAACAAGTGACTAAGCATTGGCTTTATTGTAGATGTTGATTCTTAGCCTCATTCTGTACCACAGAAGCACGTAGAATTAGCAAAATTCCTTCCTTAATTGGATGTTCAGACTGTTATGACTGAAATATAAATTTAAAACACAGAAGCAAAAAAAAAAAAAAGAGCTGTGTTAGACCACTAGGGAAGCGCAGAGTCACCCAGTGTTTAAATGCAGGTGGACAAAGAAAACAGTGGATAGTGGCAACTATTTTTTTCTGCACAGCTTCATTTGTGCACTGACTCTGACTTTCTTTTTGTTTGTTTCCCTAGGTGCCACTACTGCAAATCATCATGTCATGTGTCTTCTCTGCGCATACCTTATGCCTGTAAACTCTTATTCCAGGAACTGCAGTCAATGAACATCATACCTAGGCTAAAACTAGCTAAGTACAATGAATGAACAAGATGAAAAAGTACTTTACAGAAATTGAAATCCAGCATATATAACTGGAAGATTTTTTAGTGAACAGGAATAAGTCTGAAACCTGTGTGGGTAGAAGGAAGGTGCACAAGAGTGTAAGAAATCTCTCTTACATATCCGACCCGGTTTTAAATTGACAGGGGAGACTCTGGCAGTAGGGTACAGTGGGAGCAGTTCTGAAAGCCTTGATCAGTCTGAGTGAACAGGACGTGTGGGAATTGTGGAATAGGGCCATGATCCAGCAAAGCACTTGCATCACTTCAAACAACCTCATGCTTGGTTTTGAAAGGTGCTTTGCTGGACTAGGGCTTGAGCTGAGCTGAATGCACATCTTATTCATAGAGGTTAAAAATGTTTTCCAGACAAGTAGAATATGAATGACTAATAAATGCTTTAAATAATACTGCCTGTATGTGTGTTGATGATCGTGTAAGGATGATAAAGCCTTGTTATAATGTCTAAACCATTTTCCTATTCCTAAAGCATTTTGTTAAAGCGTTAAAATTCTGTTAAGTAGTGTCAGGCTTAGAGAAATGAAACTGCCTTATCGAGGACTTGAAATCAGACATTTTGAGTGGGATTTCAATATGCAGGTGCATTTGTGTGCAAGCAATGGTGTGATTATACGGTCAGTCTGCTTTCAGCTAAACATATGCGGTTTCCGTGAAGTTCAAGTGTGCATGATACACCTTACAGATACCCATTCAGTTCCTACTGAGTATAGTAGACTTAGTAATACACTGGCCCAAAGCCATGAAAAGATGGGCTGCAAGCACTAGGTACTGATGTATGCTGTCCTAGGACTTTAGAACTCTTTAAAAATACGGACATAGCTAAAACTTTTTTAAAAAACAAAAGAACTGTGAAGAACACAAATCCTCCACTGACAGCAAAGCAGGTTTGAATGACCTGAAAGGATTTAGAAAGGGAACACTTGAATTTTTCATGAGACCTAAGGCCTAGAACTAAAGCAGTGGATGAATTAAGAGTCACTTAGTACCCTAAACTCACCTTGAGCCCTTACTTGGCAAAGCATATGGTTAACTTTTTAAGCAAAGGAGTAGTCCTACTGAAGTTGAGATGAAGTATGTGTGTATTCAGGTGCTCCAGAGAAAGGCAACACTCAAGATCAGTGGGGACACAAAACACTGCCTCTGATGTAGAAGTCCCAAGATGCTCTTTGGTCCCTCGTATGGCTGAATTGTGCATGCCAATCCTGACACTATTCTTGCAGGCACGTTGCTGCTCTTCTCTTAGCTGCTTAAGAAGCACAGATGAGTATCAGCCTGAGTAGGCTTGCTTTTTAAGCTTCCGCCAAAATGCTTAAACTAGTAGTTGTGTGTCTGGGCTTACAAATGAAGTCCGAAGGGATAGATTTTATTTTTCTTTCTTTTTGTAATTGGACTAATGATGACACAGATGTCAACACAGCACATGAAGGTTGGAAAAGCTCTTGAAGCACAACTACCAGGATCTGAACAGCTCAGGGTTATTTATAAAGAGTTGTAGGAAAGTGATGTACTGCTTCAAACTGGAGGAAGAGGTTAACCAAAAGCCTCAACCAAATGAACAACCTTTTCTTTGCTCCCTGAGATTGCCAGACTGAGGCTCAGGTGCACCAGCAGAGGGAGTGAGCCTCAAAGACTACAGCCTACTGGTGGGGGGAAGTTTTGACTTGGGTCAAGGAAACTGCTGAGGATAAGGTGTTCCTGCTAGCTAGTCCTCTCTTAAGTGGTCTTCTAGGTCAGATGGTCAGAGCTACAGGACATTAAAGACTTAACCAATGTGCACATTTACACCTGCAGAAATTTAAGCAGATGCAGCAGAGATGAAGAGGAGGAGCAGAGGAATGTGCTCATGAGTTACCCTATTGAGAGACTGGTCTGTATGCAACCCTGAGAGGTAAACTTGCAGCTAGCTTACCTCAAGCTGATGAAAGTGTGGGGATTAAAGGTTTTGTGAGGGTGAAGGAAATTCTCTGTGATAGCTGAAGTTTAGGAAGAAAGGGGCAACCTTGGCAATGATGGATCCAGCAGAACATAGAAACTAGACATGTCTGGCAGTAAGTGAGAGTCACTCACTATCAACTGTTGTGATGACCTACATCAGTTCCATTTATACATCGTTGCCTGTGCATACACCGGAGGCTTATTTGAGTGCACATTTGAGTTGAAATTTTAAATTTTTTTGCCTCTCTTTCAGAGGCAAAAATGTTCTATCGTAATAAACAACTTCAAGTAATCTCTTGACGGTGCAATAAGCATTACAAAACCAGCAACCGAAAAGGAACAAAAAGCTATGGATTCCTGGAATACAGTTGGTCAAAGCGGCAATTCAAGGAAGGAGTCCTGCTATAGCCAGGAAAAATGATGATGCATGGACTGATGAGGTAAAATGCATACTCAGAACCCTGACGTTGTCACACTGCTTTCCTCATGTGAGCCTCATCTTCTTAGCCCTTTGAATTATCTTCCTAGCCAACCTCCCTTCCCCCTCTTTTTTATACACAATGCCTTCACAAAGAGGTCTCATGTCAGCTAATGGCTGCACTGCTGTCACTAGACTTGCACAAATCAACCCTGCCATGACTCTGTCTAATTGCTGAAAGATACAATATTCTGAACAACACTTCACAGAGTCTTAACGATTTAGCACGCAGACCTAGAAAACCGCCATAAAGTTTTTATTCCATTGCAACTTCTTTATCTTTTGCTATATAGTGTCCAGAAGAGGATTTCTAGAAATGCTATTCAGCATGAAGGTCATGAGCATTAGTCCCAGCTGAAATGCAGAATACAGTCTGCTTTCTGAGATAAGCGAGAGGTGTGTGCTGCTGTTGGAAGAGACACCTAACTCCATATAGTATGTTTAAGTTGCTGTCTACTTTGCAGATAAAGGATTAAATGCTATTAAAAAGTAGAAGCACTTGCAGGCCTAGAATTCAGTAATCAAGTCTATTATTTCACTGCAAAACAAAGACATTTGTTAGTAAACCATACATGTCCAGCTGTACTGTTCTGTTGTGAGAAACAATCAAGACAGGGATGGGCTGCAGGATGCTATGGGACAGAGCAAAGCACAGGTCTTTTAGCCAGTTCTGGAACTGTGGGCAAGGTAGGTCACCTGTCCAGAGTTCAGAAAAACAACTTTAGGTCATTTACATAACCCTTACAAAACCTTAAAAGTTTTTTACTTTTTTCTTTTTTAAGGTAGATGTTTCCAAACATAGAAACTAGAAAACTTAATTATAAAGAAAAATGAAGCCAGACTGGCCAATGTTGGCGTTCGAAGAGGATATAATATGAAATATAGGCATACTGAGATTTAATAATTTTAAGATGTGGAAAGTAAAGGGCTCTCACTAAGCACAGTTGGTTTTGTTTGTAATGTCCATATCTCATGAAGAGTTTTGCTTACAAAGAAGCTTTAATGTGCGACGAAGACAGCTTTTAATTCTTTGGACTCCGTAGTTATTAGTTGCTTAAACAGGGAGGAAAACTAATGACAAACATAGACCCACGATGATAAAAAATTGTTGTATGTCATATGTTGATATTTCTGATAGTAAATAGGAAAATATCTGTGGTTTACAGCAAAATAGGAGTGCATCATAATTAAAAGCCTAAAAAGACTGAAGAATATTTATTTCATTGGTTAGTGATAACAAATGGCAAAAAAAAAATAGCACTGTGCATCTGAAAATTGATTTGTAAGCCCTGCTCAGAACACACCTGTAAAGTCTCATGGTAAGGATAACTAGGAATCGTGCAGCTGCAAGACCAAACTAGAGGGACTGAAAACATGTGTGTACTTTCTCTATATCAAGAGTCTTGAGGACTAGGATGGCCCTAGCATGAGGGAGCTCAAGCCCTGAAATGACCTATGTGGCTCGCAGCCCTCCCACGGTGATCCACAGGAGCACATTGCTCACATTGGGGAGCACAAACCCTCCTCAGCCGCGTCCCAGCACAAGGGTCTCTAGGCCGTGGCACAGAGCTGGCTCAGCACAGCTGAGAGGCCCCTCCAGCCGGCCTCTCCTCCAGTGGAGGCTGAGGATTGTTTTACAGCCCATTGCCGATTCAGCGGGGCCATGGGGCACTTGATGAATTCCCTCCTCTGAAGAGGACGTGACTTGCCCAGGGCCACAGGAAGACCGTGCCAGAACTGGGATCAGGATTCCGCAGTCCCCAGGTGCCAGACACGTGCTTGCCTTAAAACTGAGCACTTCATCAAACCGTAAAATCCAGCCAGATGGTGACTCTCTGCTATTATCTGGACCAGTGCTGGGAGGCTTAAAGTGCGCACGGCATAGTGAAGATCTGGATTCCAGTTTCTGTGTCTAAGGCTTAGAAAGCCAGAAGATGGATCCATGTTTTAGACCTCAATGCTGCGAGAAACTTGAGCATGTTTGAACCCAAGTTCTGACTTCGGTCCATCCTTCTCATCAAATGTTTCCATCTCAGCCTGGACCCATCAGTTTCAGTGGGGGAGCTCTTTCTTTGGGAAGGGGTAGAGAGGCGCAGGAGTAAGGACTGGCTACTTTGTTAACCTTACTCTGCCCTGTGCACATGGCCTCAGTCAGACTTTCTTCTTCTAGGTAGCAAAGACTGCATGAATCAGACAGTGGATCAGTTTTGCCTCTCCCTTAAGAACTCACTGTATGGACCCAGCAAGTCCATATACTCTCTTTGCCATAGAAATGTATGAACATGCATCCCTAGAACACCAACTCTCTCAGAAGTCAGTTCAGAGCCAATACATAGATGTTTTTGCAGCTGGAATTTTTTAAAAGCAGTTTATGTGGCTTTATTCCTGTCTTGAAGTCAACAGCAAAGATTTCTGTTGGTTACCCTGTGAATGGACTTGGACCTTTGTTCTGTCTTCAGAAAAATCCTTCCAAGCTCGTGAGCAGGCCATTGCTCTTTGCATCTTGCTGCACCCAAACAACTATATATTTCTCCTAATTAAAGTTACTCCTTTATTTGTGTGTTTCCTGAGGCAGGTACCTCTGAGGTGGCCCCAATGACCACGTATTTTTTTTCCAATAGCTTCATTGTGCATGTCTTTGTCTCCTCCTCCCAGTCAGTATATAAATAGCACGTTAGTTCCAAATGAAAAGCAATTCCCTGCTGCTAACTGCAGCAGAGCCTTTGTCTTTCATCAGCCTGAGTTTTGGGGAACTACTTGACCTATGTATATGTTTTACCATTCCAGATGGTGCATGGTAATTATTGTCCACTCCAACTTAGCAAACAACACCACATTATAAACAGAAAATAACTCTAGGAAAATAAATTGGTGTGCTAAACAGTAAAGTTCTAATTCCTTGTTAAAGTTATGTTTTAATAATGGAAAGGGCATTCCCTTGAACTCCTTGTGAATTGGAAATTTAACTCTGCATTCGGGCCTCACCCTTCTAGCCAGAGGCAGGCACTGAAGGTAATTCTTCGTGCTCCAGGCGGATCAAAAGAAACTCATTATCAGTCGGTCACTAAAAGGATATGACAGCTTCACATCCAGTTGTTCGGCAGCTGAGACGCAGGCTGGAATGGATCGTTTCTGTGTCTGTTGTCTGTAATAGCTTTTAGGGCTGGCTCTTCTTCCAACACACAGTACAAATCCTCTGGTAACTAGTACCAGCCACACGCAACAAAAGCCAGCTAAATCTGGTGCAAGCTCAGAAATTGATGACTGCTTGCCCTTTTCTTATATTCAAGTCAGCAAGAGTTTCCCAGGCAGAGCGTTCTGGGCAGCAGCCCTGGGGGCAGGGATTCTTCTGGACTTCTACTGGCACTGATACTACTCAGAAGAGTGAGTTCCCTTCCTCCACGCAGGCTGAAGCTGACCAGTGTGAACGAGGTGCTTTCATTGGTCCCTCTTGGCAACACTGGCACTGTACTTCTCTATGAACCTGAGGACTGGAGCTGAGCAAAATTCCTTCCACAAGCATTAATAAAAAAGATCATTTAAGGCTGACCTGTGCTCATCTGCAACAAAACTTGGCTTCAGACTTGTCTACAGTTATAGCAAGCCATCTTCAATTCATGTTACTTTTCTTTCAAACTAGAAAGAAGTTACCTGCTGCCCAGTGCCTGTACAGTCCATCATTTGCATGCCCCAGCTCTTCTGCTCGCATTTCTCCCAGATACCTGCGTATGCGCCTGCCCAAGCCACTTTCTCTCGGTGCTTGTGTCAATTAAAGCCTTTTGAAGGGATCGGTGTACGTATTTACCTAGGCAGCCTTTTGATGTTCTTCCAGTTCCTGCATCTGTCAGCATCATGCTGCCCAAGCACATACACTGAGTTGATTCCAGAAGTCATCTGTCAGCTTACTGCATATCCTGTCCCTCACCTATACGTGTAGCTTCCTCAGGGGTGTTAATATATGTAAAATAAAGTTAACATTTCCTGTTCTGATAACAAAGATGAGTAAGTGGGAAAGGGAAGCCAATGCAGAAACAAGATCCTTCTCTCCTTCTTCCATGAGATTTGCCCAGTAGGTGAAGACAGCAGAAACAGAGGAATAGAGCTGGGAAGGAGGGTGGTCAGAAGTTGTGAGTTCATTCTGAGAGGAGGAGGCTGCTGGCTTAGGCAAGTAAGAAAATATGGAACCACTCACAGACTGCAGCCACTGCTGAAATAATGAAGTGTCGCTGTGTATTTGGCTGCTGCCAGCAATCTTACAGTCTGTGCAGAGATACATCAGGTCCAAAAGGATCCCCTGAGTGACTGAACTCCGATCCCTGGTATTGCAGGTGTTAACCATTTTCTGTGGCTCTTTCACAAACCATTCACGCTCCTTCCTAAAACTAATGCAAGTTCTTGTCCCTGCTAGTCTGTGAGAAAACTTCTCTACAACTTCAGCCTAAAGTTGCCTTGGATATCGAAGCTAAATTAATAGGAGCTTGTACTTTTTTTTTGTTCCTGTGCCAACAGGTTTGTTGAAAAAGCTCTTCTTGGTGTTTGCTGCCAAAATATTTATGTTAGAATCTAGTACTGTTCTTTAGAGTCTAGTACCAGCATAGGCAGCTTTTTATGGCAGGAAAAGTTTGCGTGGTTGCAGCCTGTTGGCACCATCAACTGCAGAGTGGAAGACAGTCATAGAAAAGTTGTTTTTGAAAGAGCTCAAATTATCCAGGTGGTAAGTTGATACGAACTGTCATATCTCAAATCTGCCTCTGTTTTGCTAAACCATCAAAAGAAACTCGTAATCAGTCAGTCACCAATATGGCAGCTTCACATCCAGCTGTTCGGCAGCTTGGATGCAGTCTGGAATGTGTCTTCTGTTCCCTTGATGACCTTGCTCTTCTGTCCACGCACCAGCACAAGTCTGTATTCATCTTTCTCGAATGAAGTTGTCGTTCCTTTGACAACAGCAAGAGCCCCTCTCCACTAAAAATACATCAGCTGATGCAGTGTAGGGTTATGCTCTTTATTTTATGATTGTTGGACGTTCTGCATAGGCAAGAACCTGGAGTGCAAATTCCTAATTGTATACTTTTTGCATCCTTGCCAAGACCTGCCCTTTGCTCTGTATCAAATCAAATCCTGCAGCCTACATTTAAAAAAAAAAAAGGCTAGTGGTTTGCAGTTCTTCTATCTGTAAACTTCCAACCTGCAGCACATGAAGTAAACCTGATTTTCACAGGAGGAGATGCTCCACACTTTCAGAAGAATCCAGTCTGGTATTAAGTGTCACGTGGGATATCCAGAAGCATGAGATGCTTTTTAAAAAGGTAAGCAAAACCCAAACAAGTAACAATGACTGAGCTGTGGAAGTACACCAGGGCAATCTGACACACTGAGGAGGGATTAGGTAAGCGGGAAGACAACAGCATGGACATATTCCACAAGAAAGTGGGGACGGGAACTATTCTGGAAAGGCAGGGAGTGAACATTGCAACAAGTACCTCTGGTCTAACAGAAGTGCTGCTGATGATCCTGCCTGTCCATCATCACCTATAGAGAACGTACATCTTTGTGTCATGTCAAAGAAGAGCCCAAGCCTCCAGACATTCAGGCTGCACTAAACCCCGGCCCTTTCTCCTCCCCTAGAAAGAGCATACCCCTACGTTCCCACATCCTATATTTTTATTTTGCTTATCTCTGAGACATCAACAACATGGAAGCAGTTCCCTGATGCTTTAAACCCGTGAAGGCTGGTTTTCCAGAGGGCCTGCAACGGAGACTCAGCAGCGGCCGCGGTAGGTGTTCAACACTTCCAGAAGTCAGGCCTCTGCCTGCCGCTGCTCCCCTGCGTGCCTCCCCTCGTCGGGAGCGTGAGCGAGCGCCTGCAGACTGGTGAGTGCCCATGGGCTGGTGTCTGCCTGTGGCTGGGGGCCAGAGCTGTGACTGGGAGCCATTCCGGCACCAGGTAACCTCCCTGCTTACGGCAGCTCCCTGCAGCGTGGTCAACATTTCCCAGTTTTTAAAGTTAACGCTGATTTCAAAGTTCCTTGTAGGCGAACCCTGCTCAAGGCCAAAATTGTCTCTCATGTTTTCGTGGGCTTCTGCTTCCCCGCAGAGCCTGTGCTTACCCTGAAAAAGGCAGGCAGGCCCCAAGGGCCCCTCACCCCATGGGCTCCCCTCAGGGCTTGAACCGCGCCACGGCAAAACCTTAGTGGGAAAAGGAAGAAAAACCCTCAACTTGGAAAGGGGGGGAAGCGACCCCGGGTTTGGCGACGACGATCAAAAACAGCCTCACACGCACACCAAGGCCCGCAGGGGCGTCTGGCGGCAGGGCAGAGCCCATCCCCTCACTGACAGAGGGGGGATGCCCCTGAAAGGGCTCCTAACGGCCCCCGCTAACGGCTGCGGGACCCGGCGGGCCGGGGCCGTCCCGCTGCGGGGCAGGTGGCCGGGGGAAGCCCGAGGAGGCCGGGGCGGGGGCGAGCAGACCTCGGGCGGGGGCGAGCAGACCTCGGGCGGAGGCCGCCGGCAGCGGGAACCGCGGGCCGCGCCGTCGAGGGGAGGCGGCGGCGGTCACAGGGGCGGCCGTCCCCGCCGCGTCGGGACCCCGGCCCGGTGCCGCCTGGAGCAGGGCCAGCCCGGCAGCACAGGGGTGGTGGCGGGAAGGGAGAGACCGGACTTTGAGTTGGGGCTGGTTTTTGGTGGAGGGAGGGGAGGTGCCGGCCTCTCCAGGCCTTGCTCGCGGGCCGGTCACCCTGTCGCCACCTCCAGCGCTTTTCAGCCGCCGCCGGCCGCGGACTGGCTTTTTGCACTGTCTCACCCCGGCATTATTTTTACCGGCCTCCTCTTCAGGCACGCTGGGCTCCCCGCCCCAAAACTCAGCCGGGGCTGGGGGGCGGGGGAGCTGGCGCGGTTGCACCGGCCGCCCCCGGCCCCGTCCCGCGGGGCGGCCCCGCCGCCTGGGGTGCGGAGGCACCGCGGAGCGCTGGGTTTCCCCTGTAGCAACCTCGCCGCTTGTTTTGCTGTGTGAGGTTGGTGGTTTTTGTTGGGGGTTTTTTGTTGTTGTTTTTGTTGTGTTTTTTTTTTCTTTTTCTTGCCTGAGGGGAGAGGGAAGGGGGGCAGTCTGGGTGTAGGGAGGGAAGAGGGGGGAGAAGAGTGGAAAACGTTGGCTCTGTCCATGGTCAAAGTAATTCAGCTATAATCCCCCTTTCTCTTCCTCTCCTGGAGCTCTATTCATATTCTAATCACAGCTTTTCCTTCCCTAAACCAGCCACTTTTATCAGAGCCCTAGCTTTGCACTTTTACTTCCACTTCCAGCACATACAACCGCATGCAGAATAAGCAACTTTTTCCAGCCTCCCTCCTGCCCCCCTCTCCCCTCCCCGGGACGTCCTAACCCGAAAAGGGATCCTCGCCTCCTCGGGCTGGACCTGGAAGGGAACACGAGTTTAAAAACCCTTTGGTTCTTCATTGCTCTTGGCAATTGGGATCCCCCATCCCCTCTCTGCTTCCACCCCCCCGCCAAGTCCCACGGAAAGCTCTCCGAGCCAGCCTCTCCCCCGGGCTGTGGGGAGACCCACGGGGGTCCCGGCCGCGGGTCTGCAGCCCCGGCACGGCTGGCCGAGGCACCGGTAACTTCTTTCTCACCCCTCACCACCCCCACACCCTCACTACCCACACACATCCCAGTAAACTAAGCTTACAAGATATTTGGGAAGCTGTGCAGCTTCCAACGCCATGTGCCCGCCAAGGATCCCCAACCCAGAGCCCACCGGGAAAAGGAGGAGGAGGAGGAGGAGGAGGGGAGCTCGGAGGGGCTGCACGCATACCCTGGCAGCCCCAAAGAGCACAACCCCAAACCTACTGCCCGTTTGAAGATCTCAGCCAATTTTGATCTGGGGCTGTAATGAGCCAAAGACGTTGGGTGGGGGCTGGGGGGAGGGAAGGGAGGAGTGGAAAGGCCGCTGGAACTTTAAATAAGAAAAACGTTTCTAATGCTCTAATAGAAGAAGGAAGTCGAAGTGTTGGGATTGCGTAGATCTAAGGCCCCCCTTTTTGGAGGAAAGCTTTTCTTATTCAAAACAGCATCACAATGGGCTTCACATTGAGCCTTGCCACATCCCCATCTGAGTAGCAGCCATTCATCAGGCTGGCTGGCCTATCAATGACATTTCTCCCATCAGGGCTTCTATAAAATGATGCTTTTTCCCATGAAACATCCGCAAACATTTTGACGGGTCTGGCTTTGCCCTGCTGGATTACGGACTGTCCCT